>JAQIWN010002811.1:0-14701 GCA_034699025.1 Entomobrya cf. arborea Gr-Col-00668
AAACTGCGAAAACAAAAAACAACTTGTTTAGGCAAAGCAAACTGCTAAATTTTTTCGAGAAAGAACAAGATTGAAGATAGATGTAGATTTTGCGAAACAATTCAACCATTTATTGACTACAACAGGATTATCTGTGAAAAATATCATATTCTGCCGTATGTGCCACTATACCACAGTAGCATCATCACCTTCATTTTTAAGATCTGTTTCGATCCAAGCACTCAGAAGTGTAGAGAGAAAGTTTTATTCAGGACATCGCCCCAGGCTATACTATCCTACATTGAAATATTGAAAACGTTCACCGAGGAAATTTTGAGTTTCATTTGCACGGTGCAGCTAATGCTATCTTACTATTAGATCAGACAAAGTAGTCGATTACGTTTTGTGTGGCTACTTGTCTAGACACGTCAAACGCCAATTCTCCATAATTTGTGAACTTTATCAGAGAAAAATTGTTAAGTAATGTGTAATTCGAATGCACCAACAACCCAACTCAGCCTCTTGTGAATAATCATTCTGTATTATTGGAGTTTGTTGAGGGCTAATGCTAAAAAGTTTGTAACAATGTATTGTTTTCCGCAAAACTCTGCGAAACTTACTTATATTCATGGGGTTATGTATACACGGTAGTCCCAATTTGTATGACTACTTATTTGCTCCTAAATTATACACGACAACCATATATTTTTAGATGAAATAGTTCTTTTATGCAGGTTGTGCTTATCACTGAAGTATTATTTCACTCCCCTTTCTTTTATATGATTTAAGTTGCTCCATTTCTAAATTTAAAAAAAATATACATAAACGCACAGATGTACCTTCCACATACATTTACTCTTATCTTTGAACACGTAAAAGATACCCTTTGAAACACATTTCAGTATAAATTGAAATAAAGATTCGGGTCACAAGAGGTAACGGATTATTATAAACTAAAAGACCAGATAACGTGATACAATTTAGCGAGGAGTAGGCGGGCTAAAACAGGTCTTTTGTGAAACGACCTTACAAGTTAAGTATAATTTGATACTCCCATCCCATCACACATCCATACACTAAAGACAGTTTACAGTCTATATTACTTGTTCGAATACTCCATAAACCTGACATTTTAAGCACTTATTTAACTTACACACATAAAGTTCATACAACATATAAACTACTTCCAAGTAAGTTAAAACATAGGTGTCTAACGATACCCGAGACGAGACAGTGCATAGGCTTTACCTTACCTACTGGGCCATATTAAGTTTCATCATTTAATTAAAACACAAAAGAAGTTCCGACTCGAGTGGAGAGCAGTGAAAGAGTGAAAATGCAGTTAATATGCCATTCTAATTGGCTTCTCTTCTTCTTTAGTCGGTGGAATCTAGTAGTCATCTTAGAACGCTATATTTTCATAATCTCTTCAAATACACACCGTCGGGTCGTTTCTATTTCTCTTCTTCTGGTTGCAAGCTTGTATATGCATGCATTATACACCTAGACGATTAGGTAGTAGTCTTTATTGGCAAACTTGCCTCAAGCGGAATTCTATCAGTATAATAATGGTTATACTCAGGTCTATAAAGTAACAATAATTTTTCCCATACCAGTCATTTATTATTGCAACAAGAGATAGGTACATGGATAAGCTAGTAAAAGCTGAGTAAGTTTGTATATGATTAAACTTTGTGTATTTGCGTCTCAGTAAAAGAATTATTTGCATTTATTTCTCTATTCACTAACCCTTTTGCGTTTTTGTCAAAGATGATAGAGGCCAGGCCATGAATACTACAGTAAATAATGCGAGGGCGAATTCGCAAAGTAAACAAGTAGATGAACAGCCTACCTAAGTATTTTCACCATTAATGCACTTCTGATAAAAATAGGAAGAACTGAATTTCCTCGCACGTATTACGAAGACAGTGACAAGGAAAAAATAATAAAGCAGTGAACCACAATTCCGTCGGAAAATGTAGTAAAAGAATGCTGATTTGGAATTCAGACAAAGACAATCAATAAAATTAAGACTAAAAATTGCATGTGTTTTCATTTTAAAATATTTTGTAGCATTCAGTTAGTTTACCGGCAGACAGACGGACAACCATGCTGAAACCAATAAGTATTTCTGTATCGGTGTGCTAGTTTCATTGAATAACGAGCTTCTTTAACTCAATTATTCTTTACTCAAGGGAGAAAGAATGCTAAAAGACGAAAGATGGCTTGGCATAACTGCTGTAATAACGCCTTCGGTTGACTTGCAAAACCGTTATCTCAACGGTACATCGTACAATGAGAATAAGTGGCAATAATTTACAAATTGCTTTTGTTTAATGTTGATTTCTTGTTTGCTTAGTTCTTCATAAACCTGTATAACCTTTTGTGTTCAATGTGTAATGCTTTCGTAGTTATATTTTTCGGGAACTGCAGAAAAACTTAGATTAATAATGATAGTAAGGAATAATTCCTTGAGAGCAGATATTCTATTACAGTCTCTCCGTGGTCAGTTTGAAAATACGAAAGCTAGACCTGCTAACTCACGGATAATTAAGTTGAGGGCACGTTCGAAAATACGTGGAGTGAATGGCACATCTAGAAAGGCATGGCATAGCGTGTTAGGAAAGGAGGAAAAATGAGATGTTTCTTTTTCAGAGAAATGTTTTACGGCCGACCTGTAAACTGCATTGCATTGCACACCAGTAATTAATTATTGTGTTCTGAAATACAAATTGTCCGCAAAAATATTCTACTTTTTTCAAATTTTGTACATTGTTTTTCTCAACGCTATTCTGAATCTAAATAGCTCTTGCAAATTGGAAAGTTAAAACAGTAAAGACTTTGCTGAAGAATTGATACATGTGTGTCCATTAATCCATCCAGAAAACGGATGCGCTATTGCGATTTTTGTAACGGCAGTGCAAATATTGTATGAATGACCCTTTCATCTCATAGTAACCTTTACTAACTGTCTAAAAAAATTCAACCTTGTCACAAGCAAGCAAATTACAGGATATCGAAAAGGCAGGGGGCGTTTAGTCTATTTAAATAAATTAGAGAGAATGATGTACAGGGAATAGCTCACATTATCATATAAATGTATATTGTAGCTGTACTTGTGTTGCTCTGAGGGTTTATAGTTAAATAATATTAATGGAGTAAAGCGGAGTGAAAATAGCATGCTATTCTAGCTTCAAATTTTTTTCTGAAGAGAAAATGTCTGTTGAGAGTTTAGTCGAGTTGGTCCCCTCACTTCACTCACTTGAAAATGTTGCTGACTCGTTGGTCGTAGTAGGACTCCTGCATCTTCTCCGTCAAACCCAAAGTTCCAGAGAAAATGTGAGTACTGGGTAGTTGTAAAGGAGCTAAAACTGAGTTTGTTGTGATAGCTGGTCTGAATTTCCACTATGTGTATACAATTTGCACTTGGTTACTACCGGTGTTCTTGTCAGTAGCTGATGGTGTAATGCTTGCCTGGTCTTTCACAACGATCAGACAGGCCATGGCCATAGACAAGCAAAATAAAAGGCTTTCTCTTTTCCTATTTAGTCTACGTGTATCATTCGAAAATGAGGCATGACTGACTGAAACAGGAGCTCTTACCAGTGGTGGGGGAGGAAGAAAGCAATACAAACCACTATAAACTCACTACTGATGAGTCTCCTTCAGCTTGGCTAAGTTGTCCTCGTGTTGTTTATATAAGTGGTCTATACCCAAAACTTGTTTCCAAAAAAAAAAAAACGAAACCAGAGTTAAACTACTTTTACTTTTGCCTTGGTTGTAAAGGCAATGGCATGGCATTCGAAAGGGTCGTAATTCACTGTTTTGACTCTATTGTTCCATTCCGCAAGCTTTACTATATACTTGTTAAGGACATGTAATAATATATCATCATAGCCCACTCAGCTCGTCAAATGCACGAGTTAAATGGTGTCGAGAACGAGAAAGAGACTAGGCAGGCCAAGCAACATACAAAAATATGTAGGTATAGAGAGAGAAAATGCATTTGCCAAAATTGTGTGTAACTCGACAAATAAATGTTATGCTGACTCTGCTATTTAACTTGCCTTCTTGCCATTTGGCTTCTCTGTGTCTAAGGCTATGTTGTTCTTATTCTCGCACTCCTCTAAAAGGTGGCAAGACACAGGTTTGATGATGCTGTTAGGTTACTTACATGGACACTATGAAAGTCTCATGACTAACTTGCTTCTCTTTTTGCTTTTACAACAGCCAACGCAACGAACGTTAGTTCAGAAATCGAGAGTAATGCAACAGTCAAGTTTCACAAACAAAAACAAGACAAACAAGATGAATGGAGTTCCCTGCTGGATATGCGAACGAAAATGGATAGAGGAATACCCTAGGCTAAGACTCAATAAGTAAAGGAAACAAGTGATATAATGTACTTTACTGTTTATTACCACAAACTTGTGTCAAGAAGTTGGTTCGAGCATTACCACCTTTGGTTCTGGTTTGCTCCCATGATAGAGGCGTACATAAGACATACCAATAAGATGTAGTGAAGGATATAGTGTGTACGTATTTTAGGTATTTTGGAGAAAGTTGACGATACAACAGAATGAGTTGTGGGTGTAAATGTGAATACTCTGTTCACTCTAGTCGACTAACTTATATTGAAAAGTAGAGTGGGAGAAACGAGAGAAAAAACAAACAAATCAGATAGTTTAGCACCATTTTTCTCTCTCTTTCTTCTCTTTACTCAATAAACTGAGTTATAGCTTTGGATACACAGAGCACTCACTCACTCTTTCTTGTATAGAGCTTTTTTCTATGTATCTTAGATAACATGTGAAAGTTATCCATTATTGATACACATTTTTCCTTTCTCTTTGCTTTCCTCACAATGCAATGTTCCTTGTTATTTGCCACTTTAGTTGAGTGGGTGAGACTTGCATCCATCGTCACAATGGTTTACAGGCAATTTCTCTATTTAGTCTACATTTCTTATGCTCATGACATGCTTCATTGGAGAAAACTCTTTTTCGAGAGAAAGTGGCATGTATGCAGTTAACGGTACTGGAACTAGAGTACATATCAAACTGAGGAAATTTTCTATCTAACCCAATTCACATCTCATGCCAACGGATAAACCTTGTTATTTTACTGATCTATTTGTAGTAGGAAGGGTGCCTCTTGAATTTATAAAGACAGAACTGAAGCTCAGAGGCAGAACTGAAGTTACAGGTTCTTTCTACTGTCCCTTTTTATCGTTATCATTCACACATAAAGAAACGATGTTATATAATACATATTATGTATGTGCCAAATACACACAAGGTTTACTTTTCTCAGTGGTTGCAGCAGTTTTAAGCTTTCTTTTAACGTCTTTTTTTGCTTGTTTAGTTCCTCAATTTTCTTCTAGGCTCAACCGTCATTTTGCCCAGCACTTTTGTTCATAATAACGTTACTTCTTCTACAGAATGAACCTCTTTTGTTTAGAATATTTCTGTATCTTTTGTTTTATTGTTAGTGTGAACTTATAGAGAAAAAAACGCTTTCTATGATAGTCTTCTATTCTTTTCTCCCACACGTTGTACCACCTTCTCTACTACTAGGATTTCATTTTATGAAGTCTAGGATGATGAAGGACAGCAGCAAAGAAGAGAGAAAGTACCAGAATTTCTGGTTTCTTTTGTATTCCTCGATTTTTAACTGCTTCTAGTTTTGTGGCAATGTCTGTGTACATAAAAAAGAAGCAACATGGAGAAATGTGCCTCGTAGCAAGAATATACAATGTAGAAACCATTTCGAACGGTTTAAATAAGTAGCGAAATAAAAATAATTTTAAACATTGCAAATACATAGTCCAGTAGAAGTATTTTTTTTTACAAAAATTCATAAAACTTGTATGCATTTAGAAGTTCGCTATGTGTGGTATTATGTTGGGTGCATTATAATTTTAAGTTTAGTATAAAAGCAAGACGAAAATGAGTGAATTTTGTTATATTATAAGTTTACTATATGGTTTTATATATGGAGTATTTTATTAAACGTAAAGTTCTGAACATTGAATGTCTAACCTAAGCTAAAAGCTATATTGTGCGGACATACTGACAAATGGACATGAAAGTATTATGAACTGCAAAAGTTGCTACCTAATAACAGTACAACTTTTTAAACTTTCCCTTGTCATATCTATTCCTTTTACCGCTTGGGATGCTTGAACTGATTCAATAGATAATAATACTTTCGTGCACAAACCAATGTAAGACTGCGAACCGAATACAAAACTTGAAGAGAAAGGCATGATATGGCATAGGAAAAGAATTTAAAGAGAACAGAGATATTTGGCCAGCAAGTATAATATATACCACGGTATATGTATGCATACTTTCACACAGGTACTCCTTGACTCTCTCCCTTCTTCCTTCCGCTTCCTTTTTGTTCCTTTCGTTTTTTCACATTGCCCTCAGGAAAATATCCCACTCGTCTTTTGAAAGATTACACGTTTTCGACAACGACAAGGAGAGACTCTGAAAAAGGAGAAAGCGCTCATGTTGTGAGACAATCAGACCTCTCCTGTGTCTCTATAGACTCAACATAGGAAGGAGGTCAGATGAGAAATAAGCATGGGAATTCCAAGGGAGAGTAGAATAAGAGAGAAAGTAACCATTATTAGTGCGTTAGATTCTTTTAAAAACATATAAATATGTACTTTGCTGAGCTGTTCAAAAACTGTATTGCATTTTTTAGGTGTCTGTGTCAGGGCAGGGTACACAGCATGTTTATTTGATATCCTCATCAAAAGTATCCATGCATTGCATCAAAACAAGTAAAGTACACAGGAGGACAGTTAATGTTTTGCTCTGATTCCATCCTGGTCCTGTCCTAATTCATCTCTGATGATGTTGATTGTTCGTAAAGTGAGGAGTTTCTCATTTTCTATGCTGTTGTCTCCCATAATTTTTCTTTGAATACACTATACATTCAACATTGTGTGGTTTATTGGGTTGGAATAAGCCAGCATAGCATAATAATACAACCAAAAAAAACCTTAGTTTTAAAGATGCTTCCCTTGTCCCTGTAGAATTACGAATGTTTTATAATTTTGCAAAAGGAAGGTTGCCTCTCTACATATTTATGTACGTGTGTACTTTGTGAGAGGTTGTGTTAATGAATACTAAGCATTATCTCTGTGATACTGAGTGATTGACATACAGGTCAGCCACAGATGCTGAATCGCATAGAATTACATCAAACCTGATCAAACCCATATGGATCACCACTAATACAATATCGTCTCTTGAATTTTAATGAGTTTTTATTGCACACTTTGATAAAATCTAATATGTTGTTGTAGGCAGAAGTAATTACTTATTGACCGTTTTATTTAGGAATGTCGAGGTATTCTTTTTCAGTCTTTGGAAAAAAACACATGTATGCAAATATTTATTTTATACACGTCTCTTCTTCTGAAAAGGGAAAATAAATAAATTACCCAAAGTGTAAAGGTTCAAAGTATTTTAAATGAAACATTTATATAAAAAGTTGGCCGATGATGTTAACTTTTTCATTTTAACGTTTTGTCCTGAGCAGAGATAAAATAAAATTTAGAAATCTGTCATTTTAGTGTTTGTTAGTTTTACATGCATATAAAAATACGACTCAAACTCAAACGATGTCTGATTGTGGGTTATAAATTGCAAGAATGGAATTCATATTTGAACAAATAAATGACGAACATGTTGTGTGTGATGTTTGATTTCGTCTCATTATGTTTTTTATGTCCTAAAATTTGATCCAGTCAGGAGAACATCAATCTACCTAGTGAAAAATATACCATCAAGTTAATATTCTTTTGTTGGCGCCAAGCATCTGTGTGGGCTTATCGCACTCTAACGGTAGCATTTCCGCAGTTGTTATTTAATGTACCCGGTCGTTGATAGCAGCTCAACATCATCAGTAAAATATTAAATAACACTTTTTATGAGCTAACATCACTTTTTTCGTTGGATAACCCACAAAGATGAAGATTCATTGCAGCTACAGTGTCATTTCTTGGAGCATAACCTTCGACTGGCCATTTGATTTTATGACATTTGTGCCAAAAAAATGTGTAGATGCGAAATTCGTATTTACAAGTAGTGCTGTTTTGCAATTTATTACTTCAAAAACTTCCCTTTTGAAGACATAATATGAAAGGCTCAGTAGCCAAGAGATAAAGATACAAAAATTAAGTATTTCCTCAATTTATAAACTAATATTTGTCCCATCAAATGTAAATAGTCCATATAGTGAAAAGTCGGAGACAAGATCATGCTTTATACTTGAGTATGTTTTTTTGAATTGAAGTTTTTTTTGGCTTTCTTGTCATTGAATTGTATATGATTAAGATGACTCACTCATCGCCAGTGATTTCTTTTCTGATTGCAACCTTTTCCTCTTATATGGTCCGTTTTGAAAGTGGGCCGTCTCTGATTACTAAAATGATATGACTGATATGCAAGAAAAGTGAGGTAAAGTGACCATGCAATATAACCCAAATAACACTCCTTACTAAATGGCTATGCTGTAACACATACACATAAAAGCAAATTTTAGGCAAAAACCAGGTAACAAAACAGAACAGGAAGAGAAAATGATGTTGTGCTGATGAGAATGTTTGGGCAAATAACAGCAATAACAATATGAAACAACATCCACTATGACATTATAACATTCTAGACATCGTCACCACCACGGACCCCAGTAGTGCAGTGCTTGTTTACCCAAAAATACTCAGAAATGCCATCTAATATGCTTTGTGTTATTACATATAGATGCCATCAAAGAGTTTGGCTCATTCTCATATAGTCATCATCATCATACGAAGCTGTGTGATATTTTGTTGGAGAGATATAAATCTATGCTTTTATACTTATGTAAGTGAATGAGTGAAAGCAAAGTTTTTTTTGTAGAGAAGAGCTCCCTTGATGATAGCATGCTGACATAAATCCTTCAATTACCGAGATGGAACGACAGAAACACTAGAGGACAAAGTCAACTGTCACATACTGCCTTATATAGTTTCATATTATTAGATGCCATGCCACAGCCACTGCTGCCACCATCAAACTGGCCACACTCCTTTGGTCCTAGTGTGTTATGTTATAGCGGAGAAAGCACACAATATGGTTATTTCACTTAATGCATATGACTTTAATATCGCTACTCATCCAATCCACCAACATGAGTAGTTTGCACAACAATCACTGCCAGAGAAAAGGTACCTCTCTGGTCTTTTGTGCTTCTATTGTTTTTGTTTTGCTATCGGTGCGGTGGTGGTAGTAATGTTAATGGTGACGACGGGCTACAGCGGAAGAATGAGTATCAGAAAACATCAGAGAGGACAGTAAGGGTAGCTTGAATGTCATCAATTTGTTAGCATTTGCCTCTGGCCCTTTTTTCACCACACAAGTTCGCAACGTTATCCGCCAGCACGTGTTCACTTAACCTACAATAGCCTGTCAATGACAAGAAAGAAATGAGCTTAGCGACGCCTGGCCTGTGTTGACCTAAAAACTAATGGATAGTGCATCAATAGGTGCAGGGAACTTTCTGTCGAAATAAATAATATGATCTTGATGAGTATAGGATGCCGAGCATACCGTTGCGTTGTTCAAAGTAAAAGTGGTGCAAGCAATTTTAGGTTTCCTTTAGGCCATCAACATAAAATTTACCTAAATAACATGAAGCAATGATTGTAAAAAGGCTGTACTGTTGTACTGTTTTTCTTTAGTAAAAAAATTTCGGGATCGTACTCAGGTATCTGCAAGCAGCTAATTTTCTTTAAAAAACATGAAATTTTATTTTTTGGGTAGCTTGTGATGTTGTGATACTAAATATATAGTTTAGTTAACCAAATTTACTTACAAGCGAAAACTTATTTTAGAAATTAATATTAATACATGAATGATATACCTACACCTACGGTGGAAAGCTTGAGATAAAAGAAATTAGTAAAATATTTTAACAGGACTATTTTTTCATTATGAAATGAAGATTTGTATTTAATTTTTATTTTTATTCTTAATAGCTTGGAAATCCCTAATTTTCTTTTTACCACAATGACAAGTCTTTTTACAAGTTTTGCGTGACAAAAAATGGATTTTATATATGAGCACGCATACTTGTTCAGGTTCCATGAAAATTTCATCGTGTTAAGATTTTTCATTCCGCTACGTTGATTAGTTGTACACGAAGAGAATTATTATACGAACTTTAAAAAAATATTTAGTCACGTAGCTGAAGATTATATAAACAAACAACTACAATTTACAATAATTACCTACATTATAAAAACGAATGAATGAAGTGGTCGCCCATCACTTCGGAATTGGCTCCGCTACTGTTTTTTTCTACTTCGCAATCAGTCAAGTAATTTTTGAGATTTCTCGAAAGACAAACTGACAGACAGACAAACAAATGTACACAAATAACACCACCCTTTGTCCCCGTAATAAATCTTGTGTCGCATTACATATATATGCCGAATGAGGTTACAGAAGGCCCTGATAATGGTGTTGGGCTCGCTTCTTGTCTACTTAAGCTTTAGAGGTCGACGAACATCGTCGTTGGTGATGTTGATTTTTCGCATTTTCCAAATACTGAACATTTCTTCCATACGACCACATCCCATCCTCATCCCTTCAGTACCTTCACATTCATTTGGATGTAATGTAGGTAGAAAAAGAAAGGGTAGCCACTAATATTTATAAATATCTCGATTTCTCATCATTCTCCATGAACACATGTATATATAATATAATTTTCTCTGCGTACATACATACAAAGCTCCGTTACCCCGCGATGATGATGACAAACGAAATCCCCACTTTCACTTACTTGTGGTTCCCAAAAGTTCGCATGTTCACATCAGACTCTCTTGAACCATGAAATGAGCAGCATTCCGCCACAACTAGCACTCTCACATAGGCACATTGAGAACATGAGAACATGGCTCGTTGTTCCTTGTAAAATCGTCCTTCTTCTCCACCACCATCACCACCAACTAACTAAACCAACCAGCTCTACCATACCACCACTGCCTGCCACCAAGCATTCATAATAGTGTGAAATAACGTAAAGCAATAACTGTGTGTATAGTAGTGGTAGTAATTCTTGTGCGAGAAAAATATACATGGGTACATCATGCCTGCTACTATGCTTATGACTATCTTTCTCCTTCAAGTGAAATAGCACCGTAATCATCACAAACCACCGTCACACACATTATGCATCTATTTGTTCCTGCCTTGTTGGCTTGGTTGACTGGAAGCTAGTTATTTCCTTCTTTTTCTTATTCATGTTCTCATTCAAGTGTGTAGAAAAGAAGAGAGAATCTTTTCTCTCCTGTGCGAGTTTCGTTGTCTGACTGGCATGGTAGTGTATGACTGTTAGTAAAATGGAATTTATATTCAACCATGTTTTAAAATACATATTCACACACGAGAAACTTAGAGAGATGCTCGAAAAGAAAGTGGCGGTGGTGGTAACACAGGCATGGCATAAAATACCATCCCATCACCATCATCATCGTTATTATCATAGTCACAATCAACATCATGATCATCGTCTTGTCGTCTTATCTTTCGCTTTTCGTGTTGTTATTATTACCACATACATAACCGCACTAACTAATAATAATAAGCATCTTCTACATTATTTTATATGTCTTGTTATATCTCTGTAGGTAGCTCGAAAATATAATATTATTACATGAATACCTTATTTCCTTTTTGCTAAAATTCATGCCAACTTTTTGTTCCGACTGAGAGACTTTAGCCTTAAGTATGGAGGAGTAGACAGTTTTCAAAAGTCATGATGTAAATTCATTTAGAATCCAAAAACATATTTCACCTTTTCTACAATGGAATGGGCTAGCATACATACAAACAAGCAAGCGTCTGTTAAATTACAGAAAGAAGAAAATTCGCCTATAAGAAAATAGTAATGTAGGTATGTGTGGTTCATGTAATAAAATGTTACTTGAACTATGCATGGCATCCGATTTCTTCCTTTCTATCGTTATCGTCATCATCATCATCATGAACAACAACATCAACTTTTAAAGTCTTGTTAGAATGATGACGATGATCATAATACTACTGGTGGTGGTACTGATGGTGGTACATAAGTTAGTATAAAGGGAAAATAGTTTTCTTTTTGGCTCGACGGAACTTATATATAATCTCTTATCTACTCCAAACTAGTCTAGTAGGACGAGATCCTTAGTCAGTGTCTTCTTTTAATATTTTTAGATGCAATAAGTGTATGCGATTGAACAAGATAAGTAAAAGGAGGGAGAAGAGTTTGTCGGATGTTTGAACATGACTTTTTTAAATGAGAAAGAGAAGTTCTTGAGAAAAGATTTTCACTTGCTTTTGCTTGCTGACATACTTCAATATTCTCAAGTTAAGTAACTTGTGTACTCAAGTATAATGCAATCAAGTTTCGCATCTTCTTTTTTTTTGCACAATGGTACTGTAAAGTTGTAATGGCAGCAATAAGTGTAAAGTATTCAAGATGATGGTTTCTTACGCGAAATACCGACAACTGCCATTTTTCTAGGATGAATAACGGAGAATGTATGAATACGGAGGGTGTACTGCTTTATATTGAATTGTTCATTTTTTTAGTTTCGTTTTCGCTTTTTTTGGAAATCCAATATATTGCCTTTGGTGAAGGAAATTCACTTTTATGTGTGAATATGTATTTCAATGTTTGGGAAAAAGCAGAGTTGATTTTTCATACAAACGGCACATACAGACTTGGCATTCGAAGGCAAGAAGTCCGCCATGTTATAACTGCATGACATTTTTGATTTGAAGATTTAGAAATTCATGGGAAAATGAAATAAGCATGTTTGCTAATAAAGTTGCTGATTTCATTTTAACAGCAACAAAATATATGTTAGCATTATTCGAGCATTTTACCAGTGAATCGAAATGTTTGGGATATAAATTTATTTGATAATGTATTCATAGATGTTGATAATGATTTTTCTGGAATTTCATTAAATGAATCTCGTGTAGAATCTCTGAAAAGCAGTAAAACTACTATGGGCATATAACAAAATGTTTCTTCTAAGGAAATCTCTGCTTTCACTATACACGCTTTACGTTTATAGCTTTCACAAGAACTGGAAAACTGTACATCTAAGAAATAGATGTTATAGGCAATACCAATTGGTTTGCGTCTTTTGATCAGTGTCCTGGGATATTTCCAAGAACTCATTCGAGAAACAACTACATCCTTCTTCCAACTTATTATTAGTACACGTGTTGGTACTGTCGGTTTCTGATGAAATCATCGTTTAGATTCCTTTTTACGGACTAACTATATGCATGAATGTTTCATTAATTACGTCGAAGTGGAAGACATAAAAAATTTGTTTGAAAATCATAATCTATTTCTCAATCGTATGTTTTCGTGTACATCAGTTTCCATGAATTGGGTGAATAAAGAAGGAAGTGTATAACAAGAGTAAGGACATCGTGTTAAAATTAAGATTTCTGCTTATGCGGCTAAATTAAGATACGGCTCATGGTTGCAGTATGTAGTAGTATTGCCTTTGTCCCGTCGTCCTTAAAAAGTCTTATAAAATGTGTCCATTTCTTTCTACGATGTTCATTTTGAAAATTATCGATGGGCTGCCCGAAATGTGTCTTCTTTGACATTCAAGGACTGTTGTGAAACAAGCATTTAAGCATTCCATCACACACGAGCTTTGATATACATACATATTTACAGTTCTTAGAAGCCATGTGACATGTGGCTTAAGCTTGAATACTTGTCTTACTCATCATCATCCTAGACAGAGATGAGAAGGAAAGAAAACACCCTCCTGGATTAAAGGTAAAGTTAGAGCAATGCCATACGTCTTACTTGACGGTAAGACAGTCAAGAGTCAAGGGAACGCTTGTCGCAGCTTTTTGGGTTTGCTTTCTCCATTCATGAACACTCCGACCGCATTCCACATTTTCGTGTCGCTTTCAAAATGCTTCCACATCTACACAATCCAATCGACTACTAACCAAAGAATGGAAACAGTGAGAGGGAAAGCGGTGAAAATGTATGTTAGTTTAGGAAATGTGGCTTTCGGACATACTTTTTTTTACTACAAAACTGCAATCTCGTTATCCTCAAAAAGGAAAAAAGGCAATATGGAATGATGTCTTGCATGCATGCCTGGCTGTTGCATGGCCTTGTTGTAAAATTTTTGAAAGTGGCTTAAGTTTAAGAGCATATTGCAATGTAAAATATAAAAACTTGTGCATGCACGTTGTCACCGCACAAAGAAACATGCATTCCTTCACTTTCTCTTGCTTGACTTCACATACAGCCGACCAAGACGGGCACTGTGTTATTAGTTTCATTTCTGAAGAATGTCTCTATCATCTTTACAGCTTTAGGTTGTTCAAAAAAACATAGACATGTTCCGCATAGACAACTATATTGGATGCGGTTTTTAAAGGCTATAATCTAATGCTTATATGCAATATATATTCATACAATAGATATGTGTGGAGATGTGCCGAGACGTTGTAAGTTCCAATATTATTTAGTTTAAGGTGCCTTCTAGCACATACAGTGATTGTATTTCTGGAAGCGAAAGGTATTTTCACTTGACAAGGTACAGCGGCTTGTATTTATGTGTGCAGACCCGTGTATTTATGTGTGTAATATGTGAAGTTCTGAAAAATATCATCCATATCTTTAT
>JAQIWN010002812.1:0-14695 GCA_034699025.1 Entomobrya cf. arborea Gr-Col-00668
AAAACGCTCCGTGAAAATTTTAGAGGAAAATGTATCGTTGAATTTCCACACTTGTGTATTGCAATAGAAGATTGTTACGTAGTTTCTCAAGTGCAAGAAAAAGTTATGTTGGATTTCTTTAATGGAGAAAATTTTGAAGCTGGTGAACAATTCAAAGACAATCCGGAGGAGAGCGACAACGAGTTCGAGAAAAAATGGAAGAGAATGGCAAATAGGGAACAACGAAAGAAGGAAGAGAAGGCACACAGAAAGCATGTCAACCAGGATAACGATTCAGACAGAGAAAGTGGTGAATTAACAGATTCAAGTGGTAGCGATATCTCATCTAGTGATAGTGATTCAGACGAGGAACTGTTCGAAGAAAGTGAATTTAGATCAATATATAAAGACCTTCTAACGACGTTTGACATTGATCTGAATCAACTTCAGAACAAATGACAGCTAATTAAAACTAACAATCGAAAGATATTTTATAACTTTTAAAATTTCGCATAATTTTATTTTCGACGTATTCAAAATATTCCGTTAATCACAAAGACGATTTATAGGATAACATGATTGTAATATCAAGATTATCAAGCAAATATTTTCGCTAGCTCTTTTTTGTTAACCTTTCCTAAGTGATTTTTTGGTAGTTCTGGCATAGTTTTCAAAACTGTAGGACAAGCGTAGGGGGCTATTCTGGTTTTCGCTAAATCTCGCAACTCTGCTACCGTCATTTCTTTGCCACTCCATGCCACTACTGCTGCCACCTAAAATAGAATAAGTATGGATTTTTTTTCATTTTTTGAATGAATATAAAATTTTAATTTACGAAATTATTTGTTAGAAAAATTGATGGCTAACCTTTTGTCCCCAAGTGGGATCAGGAATTCCCAAAACAGCTACTTCCTTAACTTCTGGAAGTGATAGCAATTGTGTTTCGATTTCAAGGGCGGAGAGTTTGTACCCACCGCTTTTGATAATATCTACTGATTTCCTCCCAAGAATTTTAAATCCTCCATCTAAATATTCCACTGTATCACCTGAAATTAACCCCAATGACATTGACATTGTGTTACTTGTTACTCCATTAAGTATATATAATATATGAATCAAATATATATAAAGTAATACTGAAACATGAAGCTTATTGGTTTTTTTTCTTCTTACCTGTTATAAACCATCCATCTTCTGTAAACTCCTTCTTTGTTGCTTCTGGGTTGCCCCAATATTCCCTGAAAACTGAGGGACCCTTCACCAAGAGGTCACCAATTGCCTTTTCACCTTTTGGAACCTTAACATCCATATGTTTGGCATCACCAACAGCTATAATATCATACTCAGTTCGAGAGCGCATGTCGGCAACCATTAACTTAACAGTTTCAAATGGTCCTCCCACGAATCCAGGTCTTCTCTCACCATGTAGTGGATTTGTTAGTGCCATTCCAATTTCTGAGGAAAATGAAAGTCCACATGGGATTTTCAAAATCGCCAAAATTTTAATATTGAGTGATTGACTCGCTGTCTTAGACGCTTGCACTTTTAATTACTAAATTACCAGTCATTCCATATCGTTCCAATGCTCTGTGTCCACTTATATTTTCAAACTTTTCTATAGTGGGAATAGGCAACGCGGCGGAGCCACTGATGAAAACTCTCATTTTTTGTTTGCAAGTTTCCTTTACAAAGGACGCTTGTGTTGAACTCTTAGCAAATGTCCTTTCAAATTCCTCAATTAGTTTGACATAGATAGTTGGAACAGCCATTAGTACATTAGGTCGCATTTCTTTGGAAGAAAGAAGTTCTTGCCAAGTTCTGCCTGTGTCAAATTTTCCAAGCATGTGACACCTAAATGGATAGGAACAAACGATTATTTGTCATAAAAGAAGAAAAATTTATGATATACAAATCAAACTAGACTACTAACTAAAAATTAATTACCTAGCTCCAACTGAAACGGGACTTATCAGTGCATGAATCAAACCATGAGTATGATGAAGCGGTAGAACATGAAGCATTGTATCATTTTCCGTGATTTCCCACGCATCACAAATATTTTCCACTTGAGCCAACAAATTGGAATGTGTCAGGAGGACACCCTTAGGCATCCCAGTGGTCCCACTAGTAAATAAAATAAGTCCCCCTTTGCCTTCATAATTTTCTGCATTAAGAAGTGACGGAGATGGATTCTCCTCGGATTTAAGATTCTCAAAGTCGACAACAAGAAGCTCGGTGCCAGCGGCTTTGGCTACTTTGTTCATCCGATCGGCGAACGTTTTATTGGTCACGATAAGCTTTGAAGAAGTACTTTTGACGAAGTACTCTAACATGTTCTCTGGATGAGAGGATGACAGTGGAATAGCTGAAAAATTAGGATTGAAAGGTCATTTTAGTGATTGTGACATTATTAAGGCCGTTCCAAGCTGAAAGGCTTTTTTCATACACTACATACATACCAACATGTTGAGACCACCAAGTGGCCCCCAATGTCGTTGGGAAACTGAAATCCCTATCACACAGAAACGCAATACGTTCCTCTTGTCCAGGTACCAATGTCTTAAGTTCCTTCGCCAAGTATGCAGCTTTCTTTCCGAAGTCTCCATACGTAAAATTTGTACCAGTATGGTCCGTAAATGCTACTTTGTTGGAATAATCAGGATTGAGGGCCCGGTGAAACAAGGGTAGTTTAATATCCAAAGCTGCGCGTGAGGACGCCCATCTCAGCGAACATAACGTTTTGTATCTAGGGACTCTCTGAGCCCCAACTGCTGTCAGAGATGTAACTGTTCTCAACATTTTACTACCTTTAAATTATGGAACCACTTTTCTGGCAAGAAACTGGAAATGGATATTTCACTAAGGAGCTCCTTGTTTGATTATTTGTTTTAAGTGAATTTTGCTTTAAAAAATTACAGTAGAATAAACAGGGCAGTAGTATCACATCACATCTCAAAAGATAGCACCAACCGTTTTACATTTAATTTCAAGCCCAATCCTGGTGCAATTAATTAAGTTTCTTCTATCAAAGGTGGGGTAGCAGGGTAGCATCAGAATTAAAAGTTCATAGTGTTAGCCAATCATTATTATATCATGATACCGATTGTTCAAACTATCAAACTATGATGTGAGGAGATTCAATAAATGGCTCTAGTGGCTCACTTGTTTGGACAACAGGACAGCTATATTATTTCGGTAACTCTTTATATTCAATCTCTTTAACCATAAAATGAATGACACAATAAAGACTTTGTATTGATGCAATACTGTGTTATCTGTCCGGCAGATACGATGTACTTGTGAATGTCATGATAATTGTCCACCATACAAAAAGGTTAAATGTGTGTACTGTGCGTGTTAATTAAAAGCTCAATGCTATGTAATTTTCTCACGACCACTTTAGTTATAGACCACGAAAGCACCTGTAGTTAATATTTTAAGGAATTGACTTGGTAGAATGCAATGCAATGGTATAGTATGGACATGACATGGAAAATGGACACCATATCAATCAGTCATAATAAATGATGCCTCTACACTGACGTATGTCCAGTCAGTAGTCTCCAGGTAGAATCGGAAAGTTTCATGGAAAAATTTAATGCTGGAAAAACATACCTGACACCACTGATCGTGAGTGACACTGTGACACCGCATTGCATTGTATATTGAAGTTTGCTTTCACATGTTTGCATTGCAATGCATCAACATATATTATAATCATCTGTAAAAACACATGTTTGGGTTAAAACATTTCGTGAGAGATGGTTATTGAGTCAAGATCCCGGTGACCACAAAAACCCGGCAAGATATTTGCACCTCAGGAGATGCTTTCCTGTATTTGTAAATACAAATTGTTTTGTGGCCCATCAGCTGCCGTGAATGGAAGGATAATGGAGGATGTGCACTAAAAATGATTACATTTGTTTAGAAAAGGCAGCTAAGTTAAAAGCACTTGCTTTTATGTGCACTGATATTGATTTGTCATTTGAAAAATCACCTTTTAATTGAACGCTTTAAATGGGTTAGCGAACGAGCACATTTATTATTATCACAGTTAAGTTTCAAAAGGATTGGTGCTGCTTATTGGTAAGTACTAATTTATAGTTCAAACAAAAATGGTTGATGTGATTTTAGTTTTTGGGAATAGTGAATGTATTGGCTTCAAATGTGATATGAATTTTAAAATTTTCTGGGTATATTTTCAAGTTTTGTTTGCAGGTATCAAAGTTTTTACATTGGATAATTTCCAATTCACCTTTTTGCGTGGCCATCCTAAATAGTACTTCGACTTCATGACTACTTCCTATTTACGAACAATTGAGGTTGTGAAGCCCTCCCAGTCTTCACTCATTATTCACAAAAAATGATGTTTGCCCTACAACGTAGACTTAATGCATGAGTTAGAAGATAAGCTCTGTAGGAATCGCACACGTGTATAGATCTTTGGCAGAGATGGAAAGTTCGTCACCGCCTCCTCCTCCGCCAGGGATATTGTACAGAGTTGATGGAGAGAGCTTGAATACTTTAATTGAAAAATATGAAAAGGTAACATAAATTGTAGCTCTCATAATTAGTCTAGCTTTGCTTCATTCAATCTTTATGATGAAAAATTATTTTCTTACTGCAATGGTTCCTGCATACAATCTTGCTTTCAATTACAGAGCCTAAGTACCAATGCCTCAGAACAGGAACGATTGGACAAATTAAGGCAGGAATACTTGACCCTCAAAGCTAGGCTGACCACTTTACCTCAGAAAGTAAGTTATCTTATAATTTTCAACTAGTTTGGCCTGTCGTTGTATTTATAAAATAATCAAGCTAATGGTTTATTGTGTGGTTTCCAGATAGAGTACGATGCACTAGTACCCTTAGGTAGGAGGGCTCTTTGTCCTGGGAAAATTATACATACCAATGAAATCACGTGCCTCCTCGGAGATAACTGGTTTGTGGAATGCTCCGCTGAAAAGGCTATAGAAATAGTTCATCATCGTATCACAAGTAAGCACATTTGAAATTACCCATATAACCCAAAATCTCCATGATCATGATATTCAATGTAACAAATCGTTTTTTAAAGAATTGGATGAGCAACATGAAGGCCTTAAAAAGGAGAAAGAATTGATCAATAATTGGAAGCAAGAAGCGGAACGGCAACTTGTGGAGACAATCGGCGAGGGTACTGTAGAAATTAGGGAAGATTACGATGAAGAATATGAAAGGCGTTGGCAGGAGCAGCACCGTGAAAGCGTTCGACGTTATCATCAACAAAGAGCCAAAGAAAGATTGGAAGCAAAACAGGAGAAAAATAAAGAAAACGGTGAGCTTTGGTCCAGACTGGATGAATTGGAAATTCAGGAAGAACTAGACAACTATCTGGAACAAGAGACCGTTACAGACGTCCAGGCTGAAAATATTACACGCGTTTTAGCTCAAGAAAATTTACCTCCAAAGCGTAATGTGAAGTTTAATAATGATATTGGTACTAGTGTCAATTCTTCAGTACCTGAAAACTCCACTTCAGAAGCAAAACAAAAGACTGAAATAGTTTCAACGATAAATCCTCCTCCGCAACAAGCTGGTAAAAAAGTAAAGTTCAGTGCAGACAACATTATTCACAACATATCGGAAGATAGAAGCTTTGAAAATCAAGAATCATACAATCAGGAAAAATCATCAGTTGCAACCGTGCCTGTAGGATTTACAGATGACAATACAGTATCCTCTTATCCTTGTTTCGAGCCTATAATAATACGCTTTCGTCATAGTTCATTAGCAGAAATTGAAGAGGATGGGGACTCAAATACTTCTGGAACTGAAGAGGAAGAACACAAACACAGGATAGTTGCTAGTCCAGGAGATATTGTCAAAGTATTTGGCCCCACTTCAGTGTCTGCCATTAGTAATAAGCCCTTGCCAAAATCAATACTTAAACCTTACGCTCCGCCGCTTGTATCTGAGAAAAGGTCAAAGAAAGCTCAAAATTTGAAGAAGAAACCCACACTTTCATTTCTGGATGAGGAGGATATTAACGATGATGATGGGAATAGCGAAACTGTTTCAGCCATATCAAAAGTTGTTACTGAACGTGTTCCCGTGTTTACTACTCTTCAACTCAATACTCAAGAAGTAGCTAATGATAACATGGAAAATCCAAGTAAGCCTGTCAGTCTGTTTAAAATGAGACGACAGCAGCAAGCGGTCGAAGTTGTTCCGACTTCGGATTAATTTGTAATTTACTGCAGATCAGATCAGATCCGAACCAGTCCTTATCGTCCTGAGTCATTCATCATCCTTTTAGTGATAGCTATGTGTATTAATCATTTAATTTCGTATTTATGCATGTTATATTATGAGAGTAGTTAATCTTTACTCTGGGGTATCAATAAATCACTAACATCATCCCTTTTTTCCTTAATAATCAAATTAGAGAAGAAACCAAATACATACTGTTCAATAATTATGATGAGGAACATATGTGTTTATGACATGACGAAATAACTATTTTTTCAATAAAAATCAAAAAAATGTAATTATCTGCATTTGATTGTGGTTGGTTTATTTTTACGATAAAACATACAACATCACACATTTTTACATGTTTTAATGTTTATTTTTAGTAACATGAATATTAAGATATTTGCAGAAGGAAAGGTCTAAAATGTTTGATATTGGTTGTTGTAGAGTGTGTGGAGCGGTCATTTATCGTTTTAAACCTATCGATGATAATATTTTGAACGAGTGTGATTATAAATTAACCGAAACATTTATAGTGCATTTTACATAATATAATTGTGTACCCATGTATGTGGCATGTTAAGATCTATAACGGAAAACTGAACACCCTTATAATTTTGTATACCATGAAGCAAGTTTACTTACGTGTATAGTATATAAAATATTAAATTATGGACGAAAATTATTATTACTTTAACGTTTCTGTATAAAAGGTTATACCGTTGAAATTAAAACTAAGTACTTTTGCACAGCAAGCGAAGTCGAAGTGTGCATTTAACGAGAACGAAATATTGAGGAAAAAATTGAACATTAAACTTAATGACTTACTTTCAATTAAAAAAGTATAAGCTTTCAAATATTTTGAAACAAATATCATTATAAAAGGTCGTTTAAATAGAAAACTAACGAGTATCTAAATTCTATGAATTTTTACGGTCTCGGTCTCTCTAAGCTTTGCTTATGGAGTTTGTTTCTTTAAATTACAACAGAGAATAAATTTTGCTTTCAAAAATTTTAGATTAATTGTAAGTAAGCTCTATTATCGTTTGTAATGATGATTTTTTTGATCTTGTAATCTGTTGTCCTATGAGAAGTTTTGTGCCTTATTACTTCTAATTAAACCTGTGAGATGACATTGGAACATAGAAAACCCGTACATGTACTAGTTTATAAATCACGCACGAGAATAATACATACACATTTGACATATACCAACCAACCCTACTCATTCTTTACTACAAAATGCTAATCAATTTCCACCGATTTGCCGACATCATAAAATTGGTTCTAAGACAGGATGGATCACTTGGCTAAATTCTGTAATCATGCAGAGCAGAGCAGCCTTATCATTGTAAGTCGCAGTAAACCTCCTTAAACTTGAGGCGATGAATATTCGGAATAACAGGTGGAAATTCATTTACAAATAATTTTTTAATGGACAAAACTGGACTTGCGGAGTAGATTATCTTGTAGAACTTGAAGATATAAGATTGACAAGCTAATGTCACGATGTTACAATTTCTTTAACCATTAAATTACTCAGTAGTCAACATAGTTGTATTATAAACCTACTAAACTGACTGAATGTCATCTTGACCTGATAATCTAATATTTTTAGTGAACCAACCCATTCCTAATTAATGTGGCTTTTTAGCCTGATTTTTTCAACTTTTCCTAATTTTACATAACAAGTAACATTTACTTTTAAATTGTGACTTACTCTTTGTATTACATTCAACTTTTTAAAATATGTATTCCATCATGATGTGACAAATATAGGTTAAGTATATAAAGACCTGGACATTATTAAATTATTGGATTCTTAAATTTAATTCAAACACCAAAATGTCAAAAACTTTCAAGTTTTGTAGCATGAAATTAGTATTACAATGGTCTTCAAATAGATAAGTAATTTTTTGCATTATTCTTTTTTTGCTTCCAAAAATAGGTTTGCCAATACTGCAAAAGGTATTTTTAATTTCTACAATTGAACTACCTACTTTCTTTTATGGATGATTTGATTTAATAGTTCGCCTACGCAAATGAGATTTTGAGAATGAAATTGAAATGTCAAAATTTGACAAACACTAAAAATTAAATTGAGATTTTATCTGTGTTTTCCAAGTATCCGTATAATAAAATATTAAAAAGTATTACGCGACGCGAGGACACTTTGTTTTGTTCATATCCCAGTCTAAAGCAAGTGTAGCAAAATAAGGTAAAAATATAAAACCGTTTTTTTTCGGCATTTAAACAATTTTCATACTGTTTACCTTCGTCTTCATTTTTTGTAATCGATAGTCAGTTATGTTATAATTTAAAATGCAAACATATATAGATCGAGATTCTTAATTGATACTAACACAATGACAAGATATTTACTGAGTATGACTAGTAACGTTTAAAAATTGACAGGAAACCAATTTTTTGCTCTTTAAAATTGTCGCATACATTTATCCACTGCAATGTTTTTTGCCATTTTTGCAGAAGATTTAAATATATTTTTGATTGTATGTTTTACTAAAACGGAAGAGTTGATGAGAACATTGCCTCAATTACAGGTGGAGCTGGTATGAGATCCTCCAGTTTCAGGTAAAAGATTCTTTGCAGTCCTTGTACGCTAAGACTTCTTAGCTCAGGTAGTTTAGCAAGCACACGAGAAAAATAGTGAGGTTTTTTCTGTGCTTCACAATTGTACGTTACGTGATCGCGGAGCGAGCCAATGATTTTCATTTGGAGTTGTTCCACTTTCACCGGATCTTCAAGCGAATGTCGATCTATAATGAAATTAATCATTTCTTATTAATATTTAATGCATGAATGTCGATTCAATATTCCATTTTAGACAAATTTAATGGGATATTTTTGATATATCTATTAGTAAGCTAGACGGCGTCAGTTAGCCCACCTACCTGTAACAAGGGCTAGTGCCTCCAGGCAAGCCATGGTTGACAAATCCATTTGCATGGATTGCAACGAGTTGCTAAATTCAATTATGGCATCATACCAATCTCCAAATACAGGTTTACATTGTTCTCGATGCAAAACGGTGCCATTGCAGAAGGTCAAGGTGTTTTCATTCGGTTGGATTCTAAAATTAATAAAATTAGGTTTGTTAATTTTAGCTTTCTTCAATATATGAATGCATGACCATTTTACATTTAAACAAAGACATGCCAACCCGAATTATTGCTATTGCTATAAAATGTACATATAGCTATGCATGTAAAATCTTAAAAGTAGTTCTTGTGTGAGTTTGCCTACCTGTAAGCAAGTCTCAGAACAAAAAGTTCCAAGGATGCACTCTGAAGCAGTAAATCTTGATCATGTTTTGTGAACTCGAAGAATCCAGGTATTTTCTCTGCCATTCCCTTGATTACATCAAAGCAGCTAGATAGCAGCTTGAAGAAGAATTGAATGTGCTCAGGATGATTCACAATGGAGTCTTTGTCTTGCGGTAGGTCGTGCTCATGGTACGGGGGTTCTTGGTACTGTAAAAATGGAGAAAGCAATTGAAAATTTATAAATTTAGATGCATGTCACGTTAAAGATGTGCTTCTACAAAGAACAGAAATTTGTGTTTATCTTATTAAATATTAAGCTTACCATTGAATAGTCTTTTGTCTGGGTATCAGGACTACTGTCCAAGTGAGCTCGTACTAATGCTGTTATTAATGATACTGGTGGTGATGGAGGACCCACTGTGGCTGGTCGCCCTCCTGAACCTGAACCTGAAGTATCCTTGGGCTTTGAAGGAAGTCGTCCGCGTCTCCCTTTCAAGGAGTCAGTCCTGACAACTTCTCGTACCATTCCCACCTTAAATTTTACAAACGTCCGTTGTAATTCATTGTAATACAAATTAACCCCATGATTATAATAAAATATTATGCATGACAAACTTACAGCTAAGCATTTTTGAAATCGACAAAATTGGCATCTATTTCTCCGTCTCTTATCAACAGGACAGTTGCGGTTGGCCATGCAAACATATTTTGCCCCTCGCTGAACAGTTCGTTTGAAAAATCCTTTGCACCCCTCGCAAGTTCGAACTCCATAATGTTGACAAGCAGCACAATCCCCACAAACTGCACACAGCTTATCACTAGACGGTGACTTCATTGCCCCAGGTGTAGAGCTTGCAGACTGTTGATGCTGTTGTGTGTCCATTGCTTCCATGTGATGTAATGAACTTGGCTGTTGAAGCATGGGAGACATTGGTGCTTTCTCTCCCATTCCAATAGCGTCAGTGGGAAGTTCTCCAGGATGTCCGGCTGCGCTGGCGGCTTGACACTTACTGCTCGTCGACGTGACAGTAGCTGAAGCATGACTTTTTCTACTTTTGGTAAGCGTTGTTAATGATGGTTGACTCATCGTGTGAGGTGGGGGAGAATGTAGTACTTCGAACGTGGGCGAAGAAGGTGAGTAGAACACGTGGTGATGATATGCAACTGGATTATGCGGACTAGCAGTGGTAGAAGAAGATGCTGGACTAGGGGGTGGTTGTTGATGAGTCTGTCCACTTACAGGATGTTGGAATGTAGGAGTGTGCGGCGTACTAGAGCCAGAGCTTCCGGGCGTTGGTTGTTGATGATATGGAGGTGATTCGGTGCATTCTTCAAAGCTGAAGACGTCGCTGCGTCGGTAGCGTGGGCTGTATGTTTCTTGGAAACTTGGTAGAGGTGTACCTACAGGTTCCGGTTGTTCCAAAGAAACTGACCCAGTGAGGGATGGGGATTCAAGGAGAAAGCAAGCAGGACTTTGTCCAATGCTGGCCACTGATACTTGTTGTTCAGAACCACCGTTGCTGCTGCTGTTTGAGTTTTCATCCATCATGATATGTCTATGCATTGAGGAGCCTACGTTGTTATTACTCTGCGAGCAATAATTCCCACCTAGTGCGGAGCTAAACTGAGATGAGTAAAGAGATGATGCGGAGTGGGAGGAGTGGCAGTTTACAATACCACTCTGAAGCTGGTCAAAATGATGATGCTGCGAAATAAAGTCGGGGGAATCGTATAATCCTATAAAAGAGGATGATCCTCCGTTCGGAGGCGTCAAGAACTCGGACTCAGAATCTGAGTTCGCCAACACTGATTCCGCGTCTACTAAGGCATCTAAGAAGCCTGGTAATTCTGTGAAACCTGGCAAAGAGACCTGGAAAGTAGACAAGTGGAAAAAGTGTTATTTACCGTTCAAACTATGAATGAAATGGATTTGATTCAAATTTCCATTGTTCAGTGTGTGATTAATCCTTTTTTTAAATGCATGCAAAATTACATACTTGAGGCTGAAGAAGAAGCATGCTGGAATTTGCCGAGGTAGAATGTTGCTGAGACGTCTTGTGGTGGGCAGTTTGGCTAGCGCTGATAGGGTACTGCCTGTGGTGGCTCGTGGTGACAGGTTCCCCGCTTGAGTTTGGTTCTAGAATCAGGCCCCTATCCCCCAAATCTTCACGCTGACGTACTAAAAGAAAATTTACACTATTTTAAAGCTCCTTCTCCCTCTCCAACTTCACTTTTGTGAAATTTGTATACGAATTAAAATGAAATTTTGTTTATTATAACTACATGTCTCACAAATATGGTAGGCACTTAATACTCCAGACATTTCTCTTAATACCCCGAAAACTTGAGTTTATAAAAACTTAACTCCTTAACAAATTACTATAAATCCTTGAGCATGAACATTTGCATGACAAGCAAATATGCAGCTACTTAAAAAAAAACTGTTGTGTTATGCTTTCTCCTAATGGCCTGGCCTGCTCTGCTACTTTGACTGACTACTGAAGAATGAGATTGGAATAGAGAATGAGCAGTCATATTTATATGCAGTCATAAATAATTGAGTTTTCTCCGGAGAAGAAAAATTTCCGTATCATGATTTTAACAATGACGATGAGTAAAGCTGAGAGAATGGTTTTCTTCGTCACAAGAGTTCTGATTAGTTCGAGATGCGTTGTGGTGGAACAACAACAGAATCAAGCGGGCGGCCCTTAGAGATTATGATCACAATGCAAATATTGTAACACAAGAGTGAAAGCAATACTTTTTCTCTCTCGTAGATTGAGAACATGCTACTTAGGATGATACATGTATGCATACATAATGTGATGATATAACATAGCTGGTGAGATGATTGTCAAAGCAGTCAAGGGTCATTTACTTAATAGCCGTATTATGTTTGAAATCCTTAGAGCTCAAGTACAGTTTGTATGCTGTAGTGTTTCATGTACTGGCGACTGTCTGATAAATTTTCAAAGCATATTATCCTCCATCCTAAATGAAATGCCCACTTTTCTTTGTCAATAGGCTACTCACTCGGTTGTCTGTGCAGTACATCATTTTCATGATGATGATAAAAAAGACGAAAACTGAATACTGAACTGATAAATCCCTCTGCATATTTTCCGTGTAAGTGTAACAAGGTAAAAGACTTTATTAAGTTGTGAGTTTTTCTCCTAGCACATAATATACACTTATTATTGCAACATTATTATTATGAAGTGAAATAAAGCAGTAAAAGCAACATATTATGGTTTTCCTCTTAGTACACCACCACCATATCAACCCTTTTGTTACCACTACGTCAACCATCCCTGCTTATTTGGAGCTCCAGTAGTCCCAAGGGACTCATCAGGAGTTGTTGGCATTTCCAAAATCTTGACACGGTCTATGACCACCCATTCATAGTGCTCCCCAGTCTCAATTCAATTTTACTTCGTGAGCTACTGTAACGCTCCATAAATTATCAAATCGTTTATTATTTCACCAGTGGATTATTAGTAGCCTCTCTCTCTTCCAGTTTGATTGTACAACTCATCTTTCATTCAATGTCGTAGTCTCGTGTTTTACTGCATATTATGCGTACATTGTCATAATAGTGAATTGAATAGCTTGCTCTGTAATATCGAAGTGTTAGTGTAGTAAAAAAAGTGGAAAACAGGCTTAGTTTTACTTGTCATCAACAATGGAGTTAACTTACAATATTACATTTTACGTATTACACTTGTTAATGTAGTAGGTGGACTTGCTCAAAGATATATACTGAATACTCATCAACTCGTCACACTTTGTCAACTCTCCTCTCAGAATGATTATGATAACAACCTACGAGTTCATGGAAATTATCGTTATTCATTGTGAAAATTGCTTGTTCTTGGCCATTACACACAATAGTAATAAGATGTTTTTAAATGTACCTTTTACTCGTGTTTTTACTGTCGTTTTTTTCTCTTATGCGTTGCGTACATCAACTGGCACATGTAAACCGATTTATGAAGAATTGGAACGGAAATCAGGACTTAATGGTCAAAAAAATCTTATTATTATCTAACGGAGGAGTATTATCTTCATTGTAAAAAGATATTAGGTAGTACGTTTTTAATCTCAGGAGGTGACTGAATGTCTATTGTTATGCAGCTTGCTGCTGTGATGTGAGTCACACGAGAGTCGTTAGAAAAGCGGAAATCTGGAACATCTTTCCATATTTTTAATAACGGATTTTCATATCGTTAATAACATGACCATAACGGGCGGAAATGGACATGTGATGGGAAGGAAGATGAAGAATGTAAACACATGCAAAGAAAAAAATATACAAGAGAAAATTACATTTTACTCAGTAGGAATACTGCTTCTGGTCATTTTTTTCCAACAGCGTTACCTGTCACGGTAATAGTGTTTTGTCCTTGTCGCTGCTTTTTAAAATGTCAATTTTTCCATGGATTACTTCCTAGTGGCCTCTTCTAGATGCTTACAAGCGTATCAAGAAAAATCTGTCCCTAGCTTCAATGAATATCTGTCCCTGTACTACTGATGGATTAGGTTATTAAAAAATTGTGGTACTGGATTCCACTGCCCTCCTTCATATCACTTACTCTGTTTTAAATGTAATGTAACATTTTTTAAATAAAAGCTCATTTGGAAAGAGAGCTCTACGCATGAAGGAAAGCAAAAAACCGTTTGAAAATCTGAAATGATCTGACATCTGACAATACGCTAGTATAGCGAAAGATTATATAAAGGCATGTGAGCAGAAGGGCTAGGCCCGGCAGATGGACTAAGAAATTTGATACTTTTTTCACTCAATTGCGTAAAAGGGGGCTCATCAGGAGAAGAATAATAACATCCTGTGTGATTTATTGTTGTTTTGTAGCTGAGATATGAAATTTATGCATACAGCACATAATATTTTATATATTTTACGCATAACACAAGTACATGTAAAGCTTTTTAGAATGTATAAGCATAAGCTCTTATTTTTTTAAACTGGGAAATCAATGCAATGTAGTGTGTAAGCTTGTAAACATGAATCATTCCAGAAAAGAGAATGGAACTAAGAAATATTATAGAATGTTCTCCATTCTTAGATATTTCCTACGTGAGATTTTAATTATGTTTTTCTGGGTTTTGAATTTCGGTTCATTTTCATTTCGGAGATTTTCACGATTTAGTTTTCATTCAAATGTACAAACAACAAACAA
>JAQIWN010002813.1:0-14690 GCA_034699025.1 Entomobrya cf. arborea Gr-Col-00668
ACGGACAGACGGACAGACGGACAGACGGACAGACGGACGGAACAAAATGAATACTTGCGAAAGTCGCAAGTAATAACCTGTGATGAGCTCAAAGTTGTTACATGACAAAAATGTCACTGAAATTACTTTGTCGAATGTTGTAAATATAGAAAATTACTTTTTGCCTGTGTAAAAAAAGATGTGTGCGATGAGTTGAATGTTACTGAGAGTAAATAAATATTTTTTTTTCCGTTTTGATGCTGGGGTTGGGATATATAGCTACTAAGGTAAGGTGGTACAAACAGAGTACGTGTACAAATAACAAAGTTAGTGAATATTATTGAGTTATTTTTCTTGCTTTAATGAAGGCCGTGTGAAGTTGAAGTTTGCAGATAACTGCTGCCACTGCACTGCTACTGTAAAGCAAGGTCTTGAAGACGCTTCTTTACTTAATTACACTGTTAAAGTTAAGATATAACTTAATGTAAAGTGCTAAGCGATATTACGTTGTAAAATTTAAATGAAACAAATTTTTAGCAATTGAGAGGTGTCGAGTAAAATTAAATACGAGAAAAAGGTGGGCAGTGGGTTGTGAGTTATGACAAAAACATACGCTTGCTCCTACAATTCGACAATTTTGCTCTTGAATGACAAGTTTACTCTATTCATACTAAAATGAATGATGAATCATTTTGCCCCGTTTGTAATATATATCTTGCGCTTTGAATAAGGAAAAGTTTATGAGAATGAAAAATAAAATGATATAAATGAATGAATGAGTTTATTCTGGACCAATCATGTTGTACTTAAACATGTATAAATAATGACTGTCTTAAAATTAATCGGCGACAAAAGGAATTAATTGTTTGCCCGATTAAAAAATGTTTATGAGAATTTTGTTTGTAAAAACTTAAGACGCAAATAGTGTTGGATGTGTGAGTTGCTAGCTCAATCCCAGTTTTTTTCTCACTGCTAATTTTGGATTCGCATAACTCTTTTTGTTGTTGTTTAACTGATTAAAGCGCATCATTTCCGCTTTGAGATCTTCCACTCATGAAGGTCTAGGTGGGCCAAAATTTAAGAGTACAAAAAGATGATTGCATGGCATAAACAATATAAAGAATATGTTTATACAATCAAATCAAGCCAACTGCAACTGGATGAGTTATATGTATGAGACATGCATATCCTCTTTAGGCACACTACAATGGTCACTATACATCAAAACATAATTTGCAATTACTCTATTTCTTATCTCTGGTTGCCTGTTATACTACAGCATAACAACAATCCCTGCTCTTTTTTTGCTTCTCGTCTTCCTGACAGTAATAATCACAATCGCCATCACCTATCATTATAACGAACTGTGAAGACCAACGGTCATCACAATCATCGGCGTGATCGTCGTGATCAAATTATGCCGTGCTATGTGATCTGGACTACGGCAATATTCGTTGGTAGACTGTGGAATCATGCTTACCACAGCAGCAGGATTTTAACTATAATGGAACGTTTTGTTCACTCGCACTCTTGTACTATGAGCCTAATTATTACAAAGGCATTTCCGCCTGGGTGTGTTTATGAGTCCACTTCCACTTTGTCTCAAACTGAATCACAGAATAGAACGGAGTTGCCGAGCTAGTCCATAATTTTCTTCTTGGAATAAATATAGGTACATAAGCGTACCATTACTCACATGAGGAGAACGTTGGTTCATAGTCTATATTATAGCTGAATTGTTTATAATTTTTTAGTGGTAGAGCTCGAGTAGACCGGTCTGGTCAATTGAGATGAAAATCAATAATAGTAACCAGATTAAGAAGTACTGTGATAGATTGCTTTTGTGGCTCGCTAGTGTAAAAAAATATTAAAATTATGCTTTTCTCAAGTTATGCTTGACCAGAACAGAACCAAGATTTATGATTATTTTTAATAATCAAACTTTTTTTTTTGCAATATTACTTTTGTCCATACATTCATTTTAATTTGATCTGAATGATTGGTTTGTTTTTCAGGAAGTAAAGGATATGTGTGTCTATTCATCCATTTATTTCTATTATTACCTCTTCTTGTTCAATTGTTTTGTCAACATGGTAGTTTTGGCTGGGTTATTTGTCATAATATAATGAATTAGTAGGGAAATACCATTTTAGCATATGAATCGAAGGAAGGCTGGCTTATGAGTGAATATTTATTTCCGGATCATTTTTCTGTGTGATTTATGAATTTTGATTATTGGAAGTAGTGTAATAATAATCAATAAAAAAGTATAGCATATGCAAACAATTTAGTACAATAAATATATTTACTATTTAATTGCAAATGTAATTTTCCTTTAATTTGTCTTGGTGTATAATATTTGACTAGTTAAACGACGGGGTAAAAACGGAAGGATATTACAAATTGGACTTGAGCATATAGCAATTATGACATGCAGGAACATTCTATAATCATCCCTTATCTTGTGTCGGAAACAAATATATGATTAAAATTTAATGTTAAGAATATATATCAAAACTACAAATTAACTTCTATCATCACACCCTTCAAACAACTGAGATATTATGAGAATTTATTTCCAAGATCAAACAAACCACATGTCTGTCCTCTGCAATAACAGAATTTGCAGTTTCACTTTAATTGTTTTCTATGCAGGTGGCATATGATATTATCGTAGGTGGGTGGGGTATGGTTTACTTGTTTGTGCATTAAAATACACGCATTTTTTATGTAAATTAGCAGGAAAAATTCCTTGACACATTTGGAATGATATTTTTATTTAATTTTGTAGGTATTTATTTATATTACTGCCTAAAACCTTTGTTTAAATACCGGCACAAAACATGCCTTTAAAAATAATGTCTCATTTTCTACAAACTCACATCATGTGTGCATCTGCTGTGTACCTTGTGCCCTTGAGCTGGATGGCTGTCTGTTTTATGTTACCGTTTATAATTATTGTCGTTTAGCGGAAATGTGGTAGAATTTTCAAGATTCTTTTTTGCATACAATCATGTAGTTATGATGAAGTTGACACTCAGCCCAGCAAAATACTTAAATATGGATGTGTGTGTGCTACATAAACCTATTATTATTATCGTGTTATCCCTAATTACTTTACGCAGCCCAAGTGTAAATCATTATCAATATGACTGTTATTATCACGGTTAAAGAGTTCAATAAGTAGGATAGTATGCATTTAGCATTTGTACGAGCCAAGATTAGCTGAAACTGGATTACGCATGTACTTGCTACTTGGTTCAAGATTCAGTGTAAAGGTCACAAAAATTGTATAATTGCAAATGCTGTCTGAGTTATTAATATTATCACATCATTAAATTAAACTCACTCACTGGAAACTTGAACGAACGTAAGTAATCATGATAACATTATTAAATTACGCATAAAGGCGTGTTACGTAGAGCTCTAGCTCTACTTACAATAGTAGTGCAGTTTATACAAACATAATTATGTGCTTATCGGAAATAGATCTCTTGTTAGTGCAGTGTATATTTAACTGTAAGAATATCTTAGTACGCATGTTTTGCGTGAGTGTGGCTTTGTGGCATTTTTATCATTTATTACTACCTTATCATCTACTCTGCATCGTCTTATCTGTAATTTTACTTGTCTTTGGTACGCACTACGCAATATTATGATATGTTGTGGTCATCATATTTGTCAACGTTTTCAGCAGTAGACATTTCATTTTCGTTGATGAGCCAGTTTACAATGGATAATTGCTAATTTTTCCTGTTACCATAATAAACCACAATATAGACCTCTGTTGTTCAGGACTTTGAAAGACTAATACGTACATTAAACACCACATTTATCTGCTATTCCTTGGTATTGGGAAATTCAAATAAAATTAGCAATTCTGATAAGATATATTAAAGTGAGCTGTTACGTAGATTACAAAACAGTATGTTAAATACACAAAAGCACATAACGTTACTCCTTAATCATTTTGACTTGACTGAAAAAAATAAACAATACCGAGCAGAGCTGTATTCACAGTTTTTCAGTGTAGTTGCCAGTGAATATATTATATTATTATTTCATCCCTCCTGATTACCCATTCTGTTCTCTAGGCCATGCGTTTTCGTCATCATCATCCTCTCTTCTTCATGAAAAAATCCACGATATTTTTTTACACTTACTTACTGCCACGGCTCAAATCGCAATTCCCACATGAACATAAAATCAATATTCCATTGGTGTAATAGGTACATAATATACATAAGTAATATAAATATATTTCAATATATACCCACTCAATTTAAAGTACAACCAGCAAAAAAATAAGAAATGATGCGTAATGCCCATTACAACCCTTCACCAACGGAAATGCGTTCTAAGCTGATGATATCATACCACAATAAATTCGTGAATTAGCTTTCCTAATAACAGTAATAAGAAAACTTTTTTTAGCTGGTACGTACGTAAATATTAAAAAGGAAGAGATTTTTTCCTGATCACTTCACTTCGTAATACATTTGATGCTCAATGCAATTATATTTCTGATGAAATAGCTGCTGGGGTCGGAAGAAGCTAAGCTCAACTGAGCAAAAAATTATGTACGATGCTTATAACGATAACAAATAGCAAAGCTTACAAAACAAAACCGTAAAAAAAGGTTGGTTAGTCTAAGCAAAAGGCATATTAAAACGAAGGAAGGAAATTATTAATAATTTATGAGGACAGTAATAAGCAAGTGGTAAAACTTGCAATGATTCATCGTTTTTTCTCCAGCTCAGCTCAGGTTAGGCCAAGATGGACATGGCCAGGTAGGTAGGTTGATATTTGTTAGGTTGTTGGAGTGCACGATGGAGAGGATGAGCAAAAAATTTACTTCCTGTATTATATGGTCATCAAGTCATCATTGTTGTTGTGATTGAGACTGTGTCGTGTCTCCTCTCGTAAAGTATCATGTGTCTAGTGACAGACGGACGTGAGTTGATAAAGGGTGGCAAGAAGGTAGGTAGGGTTGAGCTGAAGAAAAAAAAGGTTCATACATTCCAGTTAAAGTAGTTTACGTTTTTTTGCTTTCTTCCTGATCTTCATTCTTCGTCATCCTCCCTCTCACCAACAAAAAGATAATGAGATCTACACGATGTTGCGGTAGTAGTAGTACTGTTCGTGTGTGTGCGTGGGTCGCGCAGGGAGCAGACGTTGATGGATCTGATACCTGCGGCACTTCAACTTGCTCAGGTTGCTAATGCTGTAGATGATCAGGATCAGTAAAGCTATAACTCTTCTTCATCTTTTATAACAAGAAGTAGTACAACAATCGCATCCCACTACTACTGCACTATATCATCATCTTAGATTGCGCTCGTTAATGCTATTTAATTTGGTTAGTTGGCGTATCAGGAAGGAACTTGTAAAAAGAATGTATGAAAAGGCTAACTCGGAAGAGCCAATGACCCGGGGATTGAATTTGGAGGAGACTCAAGGCTAAAAACTATCTTGTAGAAGATTTAATGCAGATGCTTGGATATATACTAGTAGAGGATTCAAGATGAAGGGTTGGTTGCCTTTATTCAAAAATGTGTCGCAGTGCAACAATGCATGTATACCTTTGCCTTTTTATCCATATAAAAACCCATTTAAATATATAAAACATGTATAATCGAGAGAAACATAATATACACAGACATATACCCGAAACTCTAAAACGTACAAAAAACTCGTAACAATCATACATTGTATTGTTGTACGATGTCACTGTGGTATGCAATATGGCTAGTTAAAAGACACATGCTTACGTCGTCGTTCGAAAGACTGTAATAGACAGTGAAAAAAACGGTAAAGCACAAGCACATGGAAAACTATGGACAAAAGACATAAGAACTTACAAATACAGAAGTAAGTGGATGATGATAATGGCAATAATGGCCAACAACGTGGTTTTGTTGGTTCCTGTTGAAAAAATGGTCCTATGACTAGCACACAGCTGCAACGTTTGTACATGCAAAGCTTTTTTGCTGTCTGTATTCTCTGTATACCTTTATAAGGAGAGTTGGGATCGAGAGAGATGCGTACGGAGGATTGAATGTATGGATGGATGGATACATGCATATTTACCTGTAAAGAAGTAATCCTTTTTTACCTGTGCCTCTAAAAGATGGTGATGTGATGATGATGATGAAGCTGCTGATTATGAAGATAGGTTAGCGAAGTTTGGCGATGAGTGCATATTACATGTACACATATTATACAAATATTAAGGTATAAGGAGACCTTGGATGAGACTGACGAGGGATTTTGAGGTGGATTTTTGAGGGTCACAAATTGCCAAATGACTACAACTGATTCTTTCGTTGTGATCTTCAGTTCCTCAAGAGAACGCACACGTTTTACATTCCTCCAAGACGTTTCGTTATTAATTCCATCGGAATATAAGGGTGGTTAGATGATGCTGCTGCAAGTAAAAAGCTAGCAAAAGTTTTTTGGAAGAAGTCAAGTTGAAGTTGCGAAGAAAAAAAAAACAAAGTGATAATCTTATGTGCTGCTGCACACTTATCATCATAAAAGCAAGCCAGACCGGGCCAACTACTATCGAATATCATTGTCATTATCATCATCGTCTCATCATCAGTTTAAATTTTCAATATCAGCAACTTTGTTCGTAGTTGTCCTTTACAAAAGTTACAAAGCTGTTATATAGCGTGCATAGCTGTTGTCTTTGTTCAGCAAGTCAACAGGTAACGCAACGCCAGCAAGTTCATGTTCATTTATGATGTTTATGAATATGATATATTAAGAAAATTCTTGAAAGTTTCCTGTAACCATTTAATTGGTGTAAATTTAATGAGTTAATTTTGTTGATAAAGTGTGCGTAGAGTGAGTTCATTGGTTTTTCATTGCCATTTAGTTTGTATAGGATTTAGTTAGTAGTGTGTCACTGTTAATTGTGCATTTAGCGTACAAAATCAAAGTTGACAAGTTTGTTCTCGGTGATTTCCAGTGATGTGTTATAATAACCGGTTGAGAATTTGCTGGCTAAATTTTTAAATATATAGTAACAGAAAAATTTGTGCGAAGCAAAAAAAAATAGTACATTATTCTCCAACTGGAAATTTCTGGAGAATCGAATCTGACTGGATAAAAAATTATTAAATTACTTGATTTGGAAAGTGAAAAAGAGCAGCATCATCGTTGCTTTGGTCGTATGCCCTTTTTAGCGTAAGTAGAGCCATATAATTTATAGAAACCGCTTAATCTTTAAAAATTCAATGTTGAGTGTAATTTGGTAATGGTCGGTCAAACTGACAGTTTCAATTTAAAATGAACAAAGGCAAGTTCAGTGGGTAGGTATGAATTCAAATTAATTTGCAAGCCAGTTTTATGGAGATATTGTTGCAAAATATGTTCGCAATTCTAATTGGAGCGAAAAGCCGTAAAATTATTGCAAATTGAAATTATGGCATAATACATTAAGTTTTCATGTGACATGGACATGACATTTAAAACATTCAAGTATTTATATGCGGTATAAACCTGAAGGTTTAAAATTCTGTGAAAACGTACTCGAGAAAATTGAAATTGTAAGTGAACTTACTGTAACAGTGAATTGTACTTCATTGGTCTGCATATTATTACATCCTCAGCTAATCAACTGCTAGCAGATAACGAGCGAGTGACATTAAAATACGCAATGCTCATAAGGTATGCAATTTAATGTCCGAGCAAAAGTGTAAATAATTTTTAAATCCACATTTTTACATAATAATGTGAAATAATATAGAGCTGTCATATGATGTGCCTGTAGGGCTAACGACTTTGTTCATTGTTTGTTGTGCTGTTGTTTAACGGTTGGGAAATCTGTTTTAAACACAATCCGTATGCTGCCGGGAGAGTATAAAAACTCAACACTGCGCACAGTTAGAGTCAACAAAAGACAGATTATTCTTATTATACTGTTTTTGTTACTAAATCTCTTTATGAAGCGAATAATGAAAGTGAGTTGAGTACGCATATCTACGCATGCGTGGTCATATTAGTGCCGGTATTAATTGGGCCAGTGCAGTGTGGAATGATATGCTATGGTGTATATGCCGCGTGCTCATTCCATTCATTCATTTATATTGTTGATGAGATCATGGTAATGATTTGGTGTTCATGAAGATCATAAATTTGTTTTGCGGTATTATTTCGTCTTTGCCCATTATGTGACTTGTGTAAGGCGAAAGGTAGTTAGATGTATGATGACCAGTGAGCGATTTACATTCATGGGCTCATATTTCACCTGAGATCGTTTTGGAATGAGTAATTTTTAAACTGTTATTGCGAATTGTTTTAAATAGATTATTGTTTATGTTTTGAATTCATTTAGGACGGAGATTTTATTTTTGGTATAGTGAAGACATAGTTCTACATAATCTCTTGTTTAGATGATATCTAAAAATAAAATCATTTCGTTAAAATATAATACTCTTGTAGATTATTTGATTCTTCGAATTTTGAATAGGGCTAGTATGTGCGGCGTGATTCATGAAATTCCTGGACATTAGCTCTGCAGGTTCAGAGAAGGAATTCCCTTCCCGTAATTGAGCGGTCTATGTGTGTAGGTTGTCAAAATCGTTTTGTATTAACGTTTTTTACTCACGAATTTTTATCGTAATCCCGACAAAAAAAGATCTCACAATGTAGAGGTACATACGAGCTGATTGCTTACAATTAGTATCCTATGCATGCACACACATATTACGATTACAACGCGAGAGTGTCGATTAAATGTTGCTATACTCTTTTGTTATTACATGCTAAATTGTTTCTAAACGTACCTTCCCGCCTACACATAGAGAATTGACCAGGATTCTCATTCTCACCGAATTTGGGCGAGTTGTTGCTACATGTTGTATTTTTATTGCTCATTTAGTTATCCATCATCATCATTGCCTTTGTCTTATCGCTTTTGTCACCAAAATAATATGAATATGGGTTATTTCATGCCATGATTAAGATCAAAATGGTAATTAGGTGAGTAATAAGTAAAATTGTAAAATTTACACTAATGCAAATAGTTTTTTTTGTGACAGACTCATCTTCTTATATATGACTGTCGTATAATAATCGCGTATAATTTTAGTTAGTTAATATTACGCAATCGTAACGTTTTTAGTCTGTAAAGTTTTGCTTAGTTAGTCAACCAATCTACGTCAGTCAATTAAAAAGTACATAACACAACTATTAAGTACCCACAACCTGTTAACTATAAAAACGTGTCAAATATGCAGACAAATGTGATCTTTCTTTATATGCTATTTTCGTCAGTTGACAATGAAAATCCCTCCAATGGGCCTACCACCCACTAATTGTCTAGGCATTCTATAATAAATAAGTTGCATGTATGTCTACAATAAATGAAATGCAAAAGACGTTCTTTTCGGGTAGGAATTTCCCCAGATTTCGTATGTAAGATGGTTTGTTGTTGTTTGTTGATGATTATTACACGTTACACATTGAAGATGGAGTTTTATTTGTCAACTTATGATTGCATGTTTATACAGGAATTACTGAGGAGTACTTTAACCGAAAGTTAAAGAAGCTGGAAAACTAAATCGCATTTGAAGTAAATATAAACAAAAAACACGCACAGTAGGCATGACTTGTTATATTTCATTAACAAAAACCCAACAAAAGCGATCCAACAATGATGAGATGATTTTTCCCTAGTAGATCTTATACTGATAATATACGCTCTCAAACAATGCAGATTTTATAAAAATGATATTTCTTGCATTTGAAAGATTTGCTGACGTTAGTTGGCATTTAGTTTGTGGTGGAATTAATTAATTTTACTCAACCCTTATCGAATAGTCTAATTGTGTCTATTGAACATTACTTTCTTAATTTTCCCCAATATGTTTTGGTTTAATGGCAGAATATAAGAAAATTATAAAATACCAAGTCACCACCATTTGGATCACAAACTAAAAGATTCAAATCACAATAATATTATTTTGTCTTCACCTTAATTATACATTCAAGTAGTCTTTTAATGGCATCCACACTCCGGTCTGAAGGGCTGTACTTGATTCTGCTTGAAGTACGACTGGTTAATATGAGTGGGTGGTTAGGACAGTCAAGTGTAATAATGATAGCATCGCATTGTAGTGTTGTAATGTAATGCCCTGGTACTTATACAACAATACATAGGTGCAATGCGTCATGAACTTATTTTTAACAATAAAATTTACATGAAAAATAAACATGAGATATTCCACCAATTTAATTTCCGAAATATTCACAGTACAGAAAATATTAGTCATATTTTCTCAGTAAGATTTGTTTTTAGTAGAAGTAGAACAATTGCCGTTGTTACATGGTTATTACTGGCTAAGGCAATCGTCTACGTTTTACTGGTCATCTAGTAATAAGTAAAGTCATTAATAATGGATACTGACTCTACAACAAACAAACCCATCAAAATTGTCCCACTTGAACTTGTTAAATAATCATAAATATGAAGAACAGTCCTATTTTTTATCCCGTTGATGCAGAAATCATTGATCGATAGACTAAATCCTGGGTACCTTGAGCAGATACATGTAGACAGGCAAGCCTATGAAATGTTGATGTCTAACTGATTGCTCGTTGTAATTTAAGTGTTAAATACTCAAACAGAATGTCAAACAATCAGTGATCAGTAAGTTTACATAATCTATGATGTTGACATCATCAACACAAAAGGATGATGACGATAAGAAGGAAGAATGAATGAACGCACAAGTTACATCTCAATCTAAACCGTTTTAATCGTTCATCATGATTTTAAACAAGATAAGAAGATGATGATGACGATGTTCTTCTTGAAGATGATTATTATAAACAATTCTAATATTTACTTCTAAGCTCATGCATACTGTCTCACCGAACACAAGTCATCTTCATTTTTTAACAAAGGAGGCACACGATACGAAAAATATTCCGGCATTTCCACGAAGATAATGTATGTAAAGGCACTTCCATTTTTCCAAGTAACATAATATCCATATTGTACACGATGACCATTTATCTCCGTAAAGATCGGCCAACGTTTTACGTATCTACTCCAACATTATTTCCTGAAAACAACTTGAACCTCCCAAATATATCTGCTGTCCATCAGATCATCTATTCTTCCTTTCTATCTCGCAATCCATCTTGTAATATATTCATTTGATAATAACCTGTTACAATGCACTAAGAGCAAATAAACACATTGAACAAAAATCATCATGCTCACAAAAGTCCATACCAGACACTAACTGGTGGTGTCTTCTTCCTTTTTAAGAGACCATAAGTTAGTCAGTCAATCAGTCAGTTGCACGGCACATAAAACAACAAAAGAAAATTTAGCAGGTTCCAAGGTCTTCTGCATTTTATCTCTTTCCTAGAGCAAGAGCATCTCTCTCTTTTTTCTTATTTGTTATTCCAAAAAGTTATAAAATATTCCTCTTCTTCAGAAAAGGATACATTTACACTTTTCAGCTCATCTTCACTTTTGTCAAGTACAAAAAAATAAGATAAATTTTGTTACTTTGTGTAATTGCTTCTTCATCTTCTCGTCATCCTCCCTCTCTATTGGATTCATTTGGCTTTGACTTACCGTATCTTCAAAAGGTAAAGCCTTACGTTACTTTGTATGTACTTTTTGGCTACGATTTGCTAAAACACTGCCCTTTGGAAATTAGTTGTCTGTCAAATGACTATTTTTGCTTGTGCAAGGGTTCGCTGTTGTTGTTGATGTAATTGTTACACAAAACGTTACTATGTTTTTTTGTCCAATCATCACCATCTACATCAAATATCACCCCTCAAGGGTTTTATTATGAATCATGAATCTGTTTATAAGTAGCTTTTACACCAGTGTCGAGTAGTTATCAAGCTATAGTATTTAAGTATAATAGCGCGGAGGAGGATGACAATGATAAGAAAAAATGTTTTTTATGACTGTCGTGGTGGTGGAGGATGGATTATGCAATAACATGCCTTCAGTCAATTTACAGCAAAAGTCGAGAGACTTCTTCTTCCCTTCCCTATCCAAAAAAAAACAACCTGTCCTACCTCAAGTTCCTTTCGGATGTGCCGTTCTTTCAAGAATAAGCCATCCATCCGTTCCCTTTCACGATTTTCATTATAAGAAAATATAAAAAACTTTGGTTTATACTTTGTACGTGTGAAGAGTATATTGTGCGTGTAAAATTATATTATTTAATAGTCGTGATAAGTAAGTATGTTTTTTCTTAGTATCCTTTCATTTTTTTGCTGATAATCTTCATATTATGATGTCAGGTAGTCCTTTACAAAGTTTATTATACTTATATGCTAGTTTATTATGGTTGGTTAGTTTGCTAGGTAATTAGACAAAGGTAGAAAAACTTTGAAGAGTGTAATTGATATTGTAGGGTTTCATTTTTTTGTGATGGGTACTAACTTAAAACTTTTTAGAGGAGTCCTCTTCGCAATAAAAACACTTTACTCTGTTTATGAGAAAACAACACCCCTGAGAATTTTAAGTAGTCATTCATTATATTATGTTTTGTAGCCGCCGAATTCTCAATATCAGACTGACGAAGAAGCTTGGCACTTAGCATAAAACATGCAGAAAAAAGGTTTTTAATATTTTTTTATTACTGAGCATTGACAATGATGCTCACAGTGTGATATACAGTAGTTAAAAAAGGGGCTCACGTTGCTTTTCATAAAAAAGTAATTAAATGTGTTTTTAAAATGTAATTATTTAGTGGTCTTTGGAGTGTATGCATCATGCATCCATGAAATAAATGACACTTGTATATATGAACAAGGTTTGTCAGGAGTTGAAAAATGTAAAAACTTGCACATTCCAAAAGTTCTGTGCAGAATGTCTTCTTGTATTTAATCGATTGTTTTGAACAGCGCAATGAATATACTTAATTCTGAGGTTTTGATTAAATTGGAATCAAGCTCACAGTAAAACACTTGGCACACAAACAACTCAGGGATATTGGATGGTATATAGAGTTAAGCTGTCATTAAGAATCCCATTTTACTGTTCCACGAAGCATAATTTCAGAGTACCCTAAGAAAGTTGACAGGTGTCACAAACTTGAAAAAGTACATTGGTACATGTGCTCATTGACATATAAACATTATCAAAATGCTTATTACGTCTGTTATTGCGCAACTGTAATTATTCATTATATAAGTCAAAGAAGAATCAAAGAATCACACAAACTAATCCTCCATTCAAGCGTACTTAACCGCTTCTCTTTCATAACTTAGATTTACACTACCTGTTGTCATAAGGTTCATATTGTGTTACCCGTTTAAGTCGCACGGGCTTCTGAATTCTTAAGGTAACCAGATTATTCTATTAGGTATTGTAATTCGATTCAATTTATTTGACATTTCATTCACTTTTTGCTTTTGTCACTTTTAACGAACTATCATCGTTTGTCATGTCATGTCAAATGTCATATTTATCAACCAGTAGTCACCCAGTCTTGAAAATATTTCATGCCTTCTCACATCTCAACTCACAACGAACAAAAGCACCTGCTATGTAACACAGTATCACATTGAATTTCCAATGGTTGTTCTTGTGACATGACAATCATAAATCCAATCACATTATGCATTTTCCCTCATTTACCTTCTTATGATCATTCAAAATTATTTAAATATTACTCCAAAGTATGACTAAGATAACGATGACATCTCATTGTCCCGAATAACTTGAATGAATTAACAAGCAAGGCAAGGTCAGCTTTCTGCTTGATTGGATGTATTTACATAGTAGCAAATTCGTCATCATAATCATCCAACCGAGGTATTACATCTATTTACAAAAACATTAGAATATCTTTGAAAAAATACTGCCTAAAATAGCAATGTGCAAAAGTGCAGTGAATAATAATAATATTTACCGTTAGCAGCAGCAGTATAGTATCAAGCAAAAGTACTAAAGATTAAAAAGCAAATATAGCATTTTTTCTAAAGGTAAACACCAAACAGAGAATAAAAATATCATCTTGAGCAATAAATCAGTTCCTTGTATGGAAATGGTATGCGACTTGTCTGGTGTATTGACGCTTTGTTGATGACATGACAGTAGTGCTCCTAAACAATAATAAAAACATCAAAGACACATAAAGTTAAATACTTATTATCAAATATGCAGCGTCAACAGCGTCTTCTTTTTGTGCTCTATGGACATATGGAGGTGGAGGTCAATCGCACAGTATATTCTATTCCATAAGGAGAACCTTTCAATAAAGTCTAATACTTTGCCTTCCATTTTGTATTGGACAATCGCCACAGAAGCGTATAGCGATTTTGATAGATCAATCTGTCACGGGATAAATCAATTGAACATGCTTTGTGGAAAAGAAGAGGGGATGGGAAATGTGATTGTGGATGACTGAGAGTGAATACAAAAACATATACGCATATCTTTGTATTTTTATTATTGTGCTGTCGATTGTCATAGTCATGATTATGATTATCGTGAAGATGCTGACGACGATGCTGGGTGACAGACAGGGATGGGTAGTGATTACAATTACATAATCTGATTATGTAATCAGATTACTTTAAAGTAATCTGTAATCTAATTCTCAACCGAATAATAAAGTAATCTGTAATCAAAAACTTCTCGTAAAAAATGTAATCACTGTAATCAGATTACAGATTACAATTTTAAACGAAAATTTGAGTAATTTGAGCGAAAAAATGTT
>JAQIWN010002814.1:0-14689 GCA_034699025.1 Entomobrya cf. arborea Gr-Col-00668
TTTCAAACGAAGTGTCATTCGAACCAGAAGAATCTGTTCTCTACTAATCTGTCACTAGATGTTTGAATTTTGCTTTTATGCCTAAGCCCATATGACCCTCGCACCCGCAACACAATTGACCACCACGACCCTGAAATCTTAAGGCTCCAGTATGTAGGGGACTTCCTCACAATTGTTAATTTTGGTCCAGAAACTGCAAACTGGAAATTTCCCCGTAAAAAGTAACTTAAATACCAAGTTACACTATCACGCTGTAATTTTTATTTTTATTTCTATTTTGCGCTTCGAAATTGGCCACCAAGAGATGTATTTGAGGTACCGGAGGTGTACTGAAAACATGTGGACGCTCTTCTTACCCAGTTTGGCCATCACATCACCCTTGTACGCTTGGCACCCAATGACGATGACGAATATCGGGACGTAGTCTTTATTTGCTACAAAGTATTTCAGAATTGCCTTCTGAAGCTGCCAAACTTGTGGGTTATGACAATTAGTGGATTTGACTCCCGCAGCTGCTTTCATACAGATGGCGCCAAAAAATTGAGTGAATTACAGCTTTACGTTGTCGGGCATCTATTTCCTGTGCTGCTGTACCTGGAAACTTTGAAGTCCAACATTCCAATTAACGTTAGAACAGATCATGTATCGGAGTAGCTAGTGACCTGGTACTCGGTTCAACTCAAAAATGCTCTCATTAGATATTCAATGTGGACCACCAAGATTAAAATGCAATGTATAACTTCTCAAATCTCATCTACTTGCAAGTTGTAGTGGAAGACGAATTTCCCGAGTTTCTAAATTCCATTGGAAAAATTGATGCTACTAATCTTAAGAAATTTAAAGACGAAGTAAAGTCTGAAGAGCCACAGCCCGTCAAAGTAGTGACAAAGAACCAAGAGGGGTAATGCAATGACAGTCCAGAAAACTACTTAATGACATGTTTAGTGAATAATCAGATTTTTTGTTAAAAATTTGCATAATTCTGATTCGGAACATACGAACTGAATCCAACCTACATTTTGCTTCCGAAATTAAAATTTATCAGAAATTAAAAAAAAATATTGAGTAGTTCATAAGGTCACTCGTTGTTCGAAATTAAAATCAAGGGAAACTTTGCTGATGTATATTTTTCTCGTAAAAGTTAATGCGCGTGAAAAATTAATTAATTTTCCTTAAACTTTCTTAGATGCTTTATTTTACAAGTTCCCTCTGGTCTCTGCAATTGGTAAACGGAAGGTTTATAACAACTTACTAAATAGGCATATACTATAACCCTAAATTACTAATTCACTAAAATTTTGAAAAAACTCTAAAATTTGATTTGAAGTAAAACATTTAAATAATATTTATGTTCTTTGGTTTAATTTCTATTTACAGGTATTTAGTTTAAGATCAGCGATTCCATGTTAATCCAACATGCTCACAATTATGCCTCATAATAGACCTTCTGTTTTGTTTTTTATACTTTTAACTTTGGTAAAGGCTTGTTGGGAAACATTTCATTTCAAACACGCTCGTTCTGACGTTCATGTCTTTACTATTATTGCAAATTTCGTCTGACCTTCTTTATTATGAGAAACAGCGTCAGACTAACTATTTGGAAACATTTTGTCTACTTTGCTAGACACAAAATGTTCATTTTTCTCAAGTTTGACTGAATGTTAAATACGATAACGATCAACTGGTCTAGCTAGCCCAGCATTCAAAAACAGCCGTTTGAAAATCTCTTAATAAAATGAACATGTACAGGTACCTTACAAAAACTTTGTGTGTGAAGTAAAATTTAAGGAAACTTCTTATTTTTCTGATAGATACATCATAATATTGTTGCTGTTTTCCATTTGCCTATTTGATATTTACTGGCTATAGTCGGATATTCCAACTCGTCAATATTGACACCTTCATAAATTTCTATCAAGATCAATGTTTTATGGTTTTTAAATGCATCAATGAATCCAGACAAATCTAGTGTAGCAGTGAACTCAAAGTGTCTGGCAGACGAATGCGGTAAGTTTTAAATAAAAATTACTAATGCAGCAATTGAAAACATTTCTTCATGAGGAAAAATACTAGTTAATTATTTCAATAAATTTTTACCGTATCTTAGCACTGTAAATTTTCAACAAAGTTTATATATATTAGTAATTTATTTCTTCAAGTTGCCGAACCACTTTTCAAATATATTTTGAATTCGTGGGTTGGCAATGGTTTGATCAGTGGTCAAAACTAATTAATTTCTGCTTATGCATTGATGTTGTAAGGTTTAAGGTACGTTGTATAAGACGATGTTATACCTTATAAATATTAGTCCGAATAGTTTAATTAAAGTACAATATTATATAATTAAAATTTGTTTTCATAAGCCGCACTATGTTATTTTAGATTGAAGTTCTGTCCGTCCAAATAGACATCCTGCATTTTATTCTTTCGTTTTATTTTTTTTATTCTGAACTATTTCTAATTTTCAACTAACGAGGGAAGTACCCCAACTCTTTGGTTCGGTAACGTCTATGCTATAACAAGTAAAAACACATGGATTAGGGTACTTTCTAACTAATCATCATTTTCTAAATAATTTATATGGGCGTTTGGTATGTCGAACTATTATATATGATAGACTAGTTAACTATTTAAAATATACGTAAGTTACAAAACTGGAATACAACATCCAATGGTCTGGTTGATTATGTACAGGAAAAGATAGACTGTAGCCAAACTATTCATACTAAAAGAAATGATCATCCATTGTGAAGTATTATGTAACTGTCGGTTAATTTGGTTTCAAAAATCATTTCGTTATTAAATGAAAAAAGTCGAGATTGCACTTCTTTCATTTCTTTCCAATATATATATTGTAAATTTTAGTTCGGTTTATCATTATGCAAGATACCTTTTCCATGAATCCTGTAGATCATGTAAGCTCCAAAAATACAGCAACAGCCCTAACAACTGCTAAAATACCATACCATACTTTACCATTCTACCAAAAATGTCAATCCTTATCAAAATGCAATTTCTATACGAATCTGATAATTAGACTTTAAAGTTTTGTTTTTACCCTTCGAACCCAAAACTTTATAAAATTTGCTGACTCCGTATCAAGCTTCACAACATCTTTTCATTTCGGTGATATAATTGCACTACACATGCGTAAAAGTCAACTTTTTTAGATCGTTTGGAATATTTTTTTTTGTTTTGAAGACGTTAGGCTAGCCACCACTGAACTATGTAGATAGGTAGTTGGAGTTTAAAACATAGAACTTGTGTTATTATCATAATACTCTGCATACATTTCCATTAAAATTTGGATTCTGTCACTATGAAATTTGGAAGGGGTGTCTAAAGCTTAAACTTATGGTCTAACAGTTGTTTGGAAGGTTTCAAGTAGGCTTTGACTATGATCCTAAAAATTCTCAATCTCTCAAACCCTGACTATCAAATTAACAAAATGATATTAAACTATTTTTTGGCATGAATATTCAAAGGGATTATTCTATTTACTACTTTAATGTTATTAATTTACTTGAACCAAGTCTATATTTGAAACAATAAATTTTAAGGTTTGATTTTGTATTCGGCAATTCGAGAGACTTAAAACTTGCAAAACCAAGGATCATCCAGTAAGATTGATATAAATATGGCAAATTACATAAGTTTATCATGTTTGTGAGTTTTGTAATAACTTTAGATGATCCACTCACGGATGATTTATATCTTGTCTTTACACGCTTTAATTGCCATTTTTGATATTCAGTTAGACCATTTAATATTGTATTTTGTTATTTAAGCTTAAAAATATGCTTAAATTAATTATATAGTCAATCAGTTGTAACGGGGTGGCAAAGAAGACACCCATTAATATTTCCAGCAAATGTTGATCGGCTAAAAAGTACCTTAATATATATATTTAACTTGTAATAGTCTTAAAGAAACCAAAAAACTAAACGTAATCACGCAATTATTCACTTAACTAAAACATGTGGCATACCTTCTTGCTACTTGGTACTTACATCATACATTAATGAAAACTAATCAAATAAAACAAATTAATGAACTGAAGTCTTTTATAATAACAAGCAGCAGAATGATGTATTATAAATTCTAATTAACAACATAGCATAGTGTATACGTCTCAAAATTTTACATTTTGCCATAATTCTGAAACCCATGTTACAGTAAGACCCTTAAGTTTAAAGTAAGTTTTTAATATTTGGAAAGTTTGCGGTTGAAATCAATCAAATAACAGAACTGCAAGCATATTATTCTTTTTTGACAAACTCCAGACTTGTTTCTGTGCACAAAAATGTCCCAAAATTTGCTATACCTGTTTTTAATTCTAAAGTTTGTAATTTCTGTACCAAACCATTTTGACCACAAAGCAAGCAAAAACTCAAAAAGTATGACTGTTTTCACGAATAGCTTAGATTTGTCGGAATATTTAAATGCATTTTCTAACCAAAAAGCGCTGATTTTGATTGACAATTATAAAGATTTCAATGTTGACAAACTGCTTTATCCTACAATAATGAGGAAATATATAAATGTTAGCTGGATAAGTTCTGAAGGTTTCACTAAAAAGGTTTGGATTAACCCAACAGCGCTTGTTGTAAACGGGACAAGCTTCGTATCGTCTGAAACTAGCAGAATTAAATGTCCAATTTCAAAACACCTTTATGAAACAATAACCCCAACAAAAGGATCGGAAATTGATTTTTGTGTCAGACTTGACGGGATTTTGTATACTGCTCATGCAAAACCATGGAACTTCCAAGTTCATATTTCGTTATTCCTCCCTATGTATGAAATCGGTCGTGAAGAATCATATTGTAAATTTCACCCATGGAGTTCACAATATAAACAAAACTTTCCTCCAATCCTTGCCTTTGAAAGCTTGCACAAGATGTACAAATTCCATTTACCATCTGGTAACCCTAGCTTATATATCAGCGTCAATTTTGACATTGAACGAACAGATAAATATTTTCTCAGAAACACAGTTAATGCCCTCAAATCCCAAATGCTAAAAGACTTTCAAATCTCAAATGGAATCATAATAGACTCTGTTGTGCTAAAAACAAAAACGAATATGCGCTTACGACACAACAGCTTACCTCCAACTCAGCATCTTTTTATTTGTCCCACATGTCACTCACCGAAACATTATTACGTAAAAACCCTACAAAATATCGTAACGTTTATAAAATCGGCTCAAAAACAAAATTCTGGATTTTTGAAATTCGGAAGTATGATCAAAATTTGGCAGGATTATGATATGATAGAGGAAAATCCGACAGCGTATGCTCTTAGTAAGCATTTTTATCAATGTGGAAATTATATCACTTCACGCAAGTCAAGAGTTGGCATTCCTTTTGAGCAAATTCCTGACCGACTGGCACACGCGTATGCTCATGAGTTGCGATTAGTATTCAAAAACTTCAGTTTTGAGGATCAGTTCGGAAAACGGTGTATAAATGATGTACTTATGAATATCACAGCTTCCTCAAATGAAACAAAAAGTGAAAAGCGATTTCAAAGTGTAAAGTTTATGGGTTGGCTTGAAACATCTGAATATTTACTTCCTATTGCCCAATTTTCTGTAAACGACACTATTAATGTTTTACGATTTGTAAGTTGTGGTAAAAGAGAATTACCTTATTTACCATTTCGTGAACTTGTCATAATCTACAACGATGAGGTTTGGTATATTCTAATAACAACTATTATTTGTCTCTGCATTTTGCCCACTTTTGTTGGACGCATTACAGTAACAAGCGTGCAAACTTATTCAAAATACTTTGAAATATTATTGAGACTGTTTCTTGGACTGGATGTTAACTTCGACACGGTTCAAATGAAACAATATGTATTTCGGTTTGTAATTAGTTCATACGCTCTCGCGTCAATCGTCTTGTCAAATGCCTACAACAGCGACAACATGTACAGAATAATTGAGCCTAGGTACGTGAAACCTTACCAAACATTTAACGAATTGATTAAGGAAAATTTTACAAGCTACACGAGAACAGCTCATATTTATATTGACATAAGTCCAAAAGTAACATTTCAGAATAATAGTTTGACGAAACATATTAAAAATATTTTTGGTTTTGATTCACCACATGAATTTTTACGATATGACTGGATTATAGTTCAGACATGGAGTGAAGTTACAGCCTTACTAAGCCAGACTCACAGAAAAGAAAATGAACTAAAGGTTTATAAGCACACAAGTTTGCATCCTCAAATAATGACTATTACTACACAGTTTTCAGCTATATTGGAATCAGTTGCAGAAAATGTGTCAAGTTATTTCCAAGAAAATAAGAAAGAGATGAATGAATTCCGGGAAAAGTATTGGCAGGCTGAAAAAAACGAACTCTTCAACTCTTTAGAAACTTGTAATAGAACGGCACTCATAATTCCCTCATATATATGTTGGGAGTACGCAAGGAAACTTACTCAAACAAATAAAATACAGTCTGATCGTTTGAGTGTCGGCGCTGAAACTTATTTTCAAGTTCATCAAATATTCAACTTTCAAGGTCTAGTTCCTCCATTTATTTTCAGGAGAATGAAAGGACTACAAGAATCAGGCGTATTTGAATGGTGGCAAAGATTTGTTGCAATAAATAGTCTGAATGACAATTCACAGCCACAGCTTAAAGAACCATCGATGAGTGGAAATATTTTAGTAATATTTTACATACTTCTCTTCGGATTAACTGTTTCTTGTTTTAGCTTTGTTGCAGAGCTCACGTTTATTGCAATGAAGTATTTGAAAAGGTTCTGTAAGTTGATATTCAGTGTAGTGAGTAATGTGGTTGTGTATTTCATTGTAAAAACAACATTGCTTATTCGGTTTCAGTCTCGTACTTTTAAGATACGACATAAGTATACATAATCCTAAAATTGCAAATACATTGCTTATAAAATGTAGATGCGGAATCGAATATTGTGATTTATCTTTCTTATGCATACTGGCTTATGCAGCTATTATTTATAACAGCTAGTTAGAAAGAGGTAAGTTTTTACCCCTTTTTATTATAGTACACGTGTTACAAGTCCACATTATATTCAATTGAGATAATTTCTTAGTATCAAATGGGTTTATTATGAACGTATTATTATTATATAATGGATATATAGCAATATGTTGAATTGTTGGATTATTTAAACATAATAGTCAGACGTTATCTTAAATTTTACTTTAGATTATCTACTTAGTAAACTTTTATTATTAAATTCAAAGTATTTAAATGTCATAATTTGAATAAAATATATAAATACTTAAAACTTTGAGACAATTATTTGGAATTTTGTACAGGAAAACTTTTTTTTGGTTTAACGTTACAATGTATTTTATTGATCATAAAGTATACAACATAAAGGGTTAATTTTTAAAATAAGTTTGTTTTAGACAGTTTATGATATCATTCAAGTAAATTTTTACTTTTTTAGTGGAAAAAAATTCAAAGCAAATTAACAGGTTCGTATAAAAATTGTATTTTGATAAGGATTGAAATTTTAAGAAGTTAAAGACATCATTGGTAGAATGGTAAAGTGTGGTAGGGTATTTCAGCAGTTGTTAGGGCTGTTGCTGTATTTTTGGAGCCTACATGATCTACAGGATTCATGGAAAAGGTATCTTGCATAATGATAAACCGAACTAAAGTTTACAATATATATATATATATATATTTGAAAGCAAATGAAGGAAGTACAATCTCGACTTTTTTCATCTAATAACGAAATGATTTTTGAAACGAAATTAATGGTGAACTCATTGTTGCCTGGCAGTTACATAATACTTCACAATGGATGATCATTTCTTTTAGTATGAATAGTTTGGCTAAAGTCTACCTTTTCCTTTACATAATCAACAAGACCATTGGATGTTGTATTTCAGTTTTTTAACTTACGTATAATTAAAATAATTAACCAGTCTATCATATATAATATTTTGGCATACCAAACGCCCATATAAATTCTTTACGAAATGATGATTAACTACTAAGAACCCCCATCCATGTGAATTTACCTGTTTTTAGCATAGACGTTACCGAATCAAAGTTCTATCAAAATTGGGATACTTCCCTCGTTAGTTGGATATTATAAATAGTTCGGAATAAAAAAATGAAACGAAAGAATAAATTGTAGGATGTGTATTTGGACGGAAAGAACTTCAATATAAAATAACATAGTGCGGCTTATGAAAACAAACTTGTAATTATATATTGTACTTTAATTAAACTATTCAGACTAATATTTATAAGGTATAAGATAGTCTTATACAACGTACCTTAAACCTTACAACATCCATGCATAAGCAGAAATTAATTAATTTTGACCACTGAACAAACCATTTCAAACCCACGAGTTCAAAATATATTTGGAATATGATTCTGCAACTTGAAGAAATAAATTACTAGTAAATATAAAATTTGTTGAAAATTTACAGTGCTAAGATACGGTAAAAATTTATTGAAATAATTAACTAGTGTTTTTCCGCATCAAAAAATGTTTTCAAGTACTGCATTAGTAATTTTTATTTTAAACTTACCATATTCGTCTGCAAGACCTTGTGAATTCACTGCGACCCTAGATTTGTCTGAATTCATCGATACATTTAAAAACCATAAAACATTGATCTTGATAGACAATTATGAAGGTGTCAATATTGACGAGTTGGAATATCCGACTATAGCCAGGAAATATCAAATAGGCAAATGGAAAACGGGTCGAGGAAAAATACAATCAGCTTGGATTAATCCTGCAGCAGTTTTTGCGAACAAAACATGGCTCTCGTCTAGGCCTAATCAAACATTTAGATGCGATATTTCTAGTCACCTGTTTGAAACGGTACATAAAAATGACAACGAATTCTGTGTTCAAATTAATGGAGCATCATTTGCATCGCAAACGAAACCATGGAATTTTCTAGTACATATTTCGTTATTCCTTCCTCTACACAAAGCAAACGAAAAGACTCCTCGCGAATTTCCATGCTATTTTTTTGGAAGAAATTTTTGTTATCCACCAATCTTTTACTTTGATTCTCGTAACGACCTTCCAGAACTTCATTTACCCTCTAACAACCCCATTATATATATCAGTGTAAACTTGGATACTCAACCGGAAAATAAAGTTTCGGATCAAATATTAGCTAATTCGCTCCGGTCTCAAATAGTAAAAAGCTTTACAATTTCACACGCTGTTTTAATTAATTCGGTTGTTCGAGAAACACGAAACGTTCAACAATCGTATTATAGCAAAGTTTTTCCCAGCCAGCACTTTTTCATATGTCCCACATGTCACATGCTAAAAAATTACCATGTGGTCAAATTAGAAAATATATCAACTTTCATACAATCCGTACAGCAACATAAATCTGGATTTCCGGAATTCGGAAGCATGATCAAAATTAAGCAAGACTACGACCAGATTGACAGAAACCCAACACTTTATGTTACCAGCAAACATTTTTATCAATGCGGAAACTACATCACTTCTCAGAGAACAAGGGTAGGCATGCCTTATGCTAAAAGTAATGAAAGGTTTGCACACGCGTACGCTCATGAACTGCGTTACGTTTTCAAAAACTTTAGTTTTGTGGATCCGAATGGGAAAATTTGTGTAAACGATAAAATTTTGAACATAACTAATTCCTCAAATACACAAATTAACCGACTAGAAAGTGTTATGTTTATGGCTTGGCTAGAAACATATGAAAATGGACTTCCTATCGCAAGATTTTCTGTAAACGATACTATTAACGTATTACGATTTATCAGTTGTGCAAACAGAGACCTGCCGCATCTCCCATTTCATGAACTTATAATTATTTACAACAACGATGTATGGCATGTTTTCATATTAACTCTTGCCGCACTTTGCATTCTGCCGACGTTTGTTGGGCGTGTGACAGTTACAAGTGTTCAAACGTATTTCAAAAATTTCGAATTAATTTCGAGACTTTTTCTTGGAATGGATGTTGATTTTGACACCGTTCGAATGAAGCAATGGGTGTTTAGGATTGTAATTGGTGCATTTGCGCTGGCCTCAATTGTTTTAACCAATGCCTATAAAAGCGATAACATGTACAAAATTATAGAGCCAAGAAAGATTAAACCGTACGAACTGTTTGACGAACTGCTTAAGGAAAATTTTACAATCTATTCGAGAACAGCGCGAATTTCTATTGATATTCTGCCCAAATTGGGATATCCTCAGGCTCTGAGCAACTTTACCCAGAATAAATATTTTTTTAATTCATGGCACGAGATCTTTAGGCAGGATTGGATTTGGGCTAGTATTGATAGTGAAGTTGAAGCATTTTATGTAGAATCAAATCCTTCTATTCCTGAAAAACAGGTGTTCAATCACTCTGGTCTACACGTTCAAGTTATGAATTACACAAACAAGTTGTCTAAAATAATAGATTCATTAGATAAAAGTTATGATTTCGACATAGACGACAGTCAATTGAAGAAAGAATTCCGTGAAAAATATCTCGAAACTGAAGAAGCTGAACTTTTCAACTCTCTGCAAAGCTGCAACAACATGGCTTTAGTTTTGCCGACATATTTGTGTGAAGAGTATGCACAGAAACTTGTTCAAACTTATGAATTACAACCTGACAAATTGAGTATTGGTACTGAAACTTTTTTTCAAGTGAATCAAATATTTAACTTTCAAAATATAGTACCTCCGTTTATTTTCAGGAGAATGAAAGGGCTACAAGAATCAGGTGTATTTGAATGGTGGCAAAGTTTTGTCGCAGTGATAGGTTTGACTGACAATTGGAAGTCACAATTTAAAGAACCGTCAATGAGTGGCAACATTTTAGTAATATTTTACATACTTCTCTTCGGATTGACCGCTTCTTGTGTCAGCTTTGTTTCAGAGTTTACATTTATAGCTTTCAAGTATTTCAAAGTGTTCTGCAAAACATTATTAATTGTAATGATTCATGTAGTTGTATACTTGCGAGCAAAAACTAAATTTCTTATTTTGTTTAAGGTTTGTAGTTTCAAGATTCGACAGAAGTATATGTAACTATTAATTGCAAACGTATTGCTCATAAAATATAAAGGTGGAAAATTATGTTGTGATGGATTTTAATTACAGTCAAGTCAAATACAAAATGACATGTTTAGTGAAAAATCAGATTTTTGTAAAAACAAATTGCATGGTTCTGATCCTAAACATAAGAATTGAATCTATTTATGATTTTTTAAATTAAAATTTATCAGAATTTCAGAAGAAATAATAAGTAGTCTATAAGGTCACTCGTTGATCGAAATTAAAATCAATGGAAATTTTGCTTTTATTTATTTTTCTCGGAATAATAAATGTGCATGAAAAAAACAGCTTTCTTAAATGTTTTATGTTGAGCAATTAAGTTTGCAATTAGGTATGATTTAATGCATGGTAATGGTATGGTTTAATGGTATGCAAAAAGACTTTTTTGTTATTTCATGCTTTTAGGAAAATATTTTAAAATATTTCTTGTTAAACTAAAAATCTCCACAATCTCAATGAACGTTCCACAACAAGACATCAACTAAGATTATTACACCACAATTAGTTTTTCTAGCACAAAATAAAATAAAATTATACATTGAAATATGTATGAGTTTGTTGGGAAATGAATTCAAATAAAACATAATTTTCATTGAATGGGAATTCAGTCAAGAACCAAAAAATATGTCAAATCTGTGTGTTCAGATCTTTAATTTTTTTGTTGCGTGTTGAACATAGGAGAACGTATCAAATTTATTTGAAACAAAATGTATTTTCATTTGATTTATTCAACGAATTAACAATATCAAAATTTGTAAAATTTTAATTATTTAACATTTATTCATACAAATGTTCTGCACTGTACACTGGGTTTTTGTCATGCAATATTTATTTTTATCTCTTTATCTGTATAAACCAAATCGATTTTTTTGCACAAAATATTTTCTTTTTAAGACTAATTATACTTGAAAATATTATATCAATTTACTGTATAAGTATGACTGGACTTGCAATTATGACTTTTCACATAGCTTCGATAAGAAAAAGTACGACAACACTTTTCACATTTAAATGGTTTTTCACCGGTATGAACTCTCATATGCCCCACAAGATAAGTGTAAAGCATGAAACCTTTTCCGCATATATTGCACTTATGATTTTTCATTTTTATGTGAGCTCGTTTTTGATGATCTTCCATATTTCCCCGTCGTGCAAATAAAGTTCCGCAAATATCACACATATGAGACTTTATACCATTATGCCCTATCATGTGTCGAGCAATATCTGACTTTCTCTTAAACCTCTTTTTGCAAACTTCACAGCCAAATTGTTTGTTAGTAGAATGGGTGAGTTGATGTTGCTTCAATACACTTGAATTGGAAAATAATTTATTGCATGTTAAACATTTGTAAGATTTCTCCCCAATATGAGACAAAATGTGTATATTTAACGAGCCCCGAATTTTTAGAAAACGATCGCATAAATTACATTTGTACAAACGAAGCGATGGTTTTTTACTTTTATTTTTTGGTCGACTCGTATGTACGACCATGTGTTTATCCAAAGAGTTTTTAAATTTACAAACCTTTCCACACACGTTACATTTGTGAATTACTGTTCGGCTACGAAGCTTTTCATGAACCTTGCAAGTTTGTTTGTTATAAAACGACTTATCACAGAAATTGCACTTATAAGATCGTTCCCCATTATGACTCTCTAAATGTTTTCTTAAACTGGATGGGTATGGGTACCAAATGTCACATGAGTTACAGAAGTAAGGCTTTTCTCCGGTATGTATGTTGTAGTGGGCACTGAGGTTAGTATAATTTGTAAACGTTTTGTCGCAAAATAAGCAACCGTATCTGCAATTGGGTCGCATCGTACTTTCTGTCAATACATTATAATTTTCACGATTTTAGATTCATTTCAATAAACAAAATATTTCACTTTCTTTTGCTAAATTTTTGAATTTATTACTTACTTTGTCAAACAAATTTCACTACAAATCAACTTGTAGTGCTGAATAAACTTGTAGTGGATAATAATTTACTAAAGTTAACGACTATACTAAAAAAATTGTTTATAAAAATTTATTCAATGAAGCACAACAATAAATGTATTTACCATCTTATTGCATAATGATAGTAACTAAATTTGTGACACTTTTCTATATTTTACTCAGAATAGTACAACTAGCTTATTTGTTTGTAAAGTTGTTACTAAAAATAATACTCTAAAATACTATTACATCCCACCACGAGGATCTTTTGGAGCAAAGAATACACGAGTGTATACCTGAATTCTTTGGTAAAAAATCAGTAAGATCATCTGTTCATTGGTTTTGATTTTGTATGTCTGTGGTGGTCAGGTGAGTAACTCGAGATGATGTTGATTACCAGTTGAATTCGAGTCTGAATGTCAGTGAATTCAAGTCAGTGTATTTGTGCTCTTGAGAGAAGAAAAATACAGGATTATAAAAAGAGGATTTTTTCTAGTATGCACTTTGTTCTGGTTTTCATAATTCGCTTTATATTGCATATATTTTAAAGCAAGCTTTTGTAAAATAATAACTAATCAATTAATTTTAAAAGCTAAACTCACTGACAATGAGACAAAAGTTTGTAAAAAGATCATTTGACCGAAAACTAGATTTTCCAAAGATTTAAAAATTGGCTACTAGCAGTTAAAATACGAATAAAAAAGAGGATTCGAAAATAAGTAGATATTTTGGCACGCATGCGCATGCGTAGTGCCAATATGTATCAATGAAATGAAAAGATGATGTGAAGCTTGATACGGAGTCTGCAAACATTAAAAAGTTTTGAGCTCGAAGGAGAAGAAAACTATTAAACTCATGTGGAAATTGTGTTTTGATAAGGAATAGAATATTTGTAAGTTATAGATGGGGGCATTCATGGAGGTATGGTATTTTAGCAGTTGGCAACAATTGCTGAAATTTTGAGTTTAAACGCCCTTTAGGATTTATGGAAGGGATACGTTGCATAATTATAGACTGCTTTATTGTGTACAATATCTATATTGGAAAATAGATGAAGGAAATGCAATTTAGACTTTCGTATTTAATAAATAAATGTTTTTTTTTATTAAAAAACTATTAAACTCATTTTTTGCCTACATAGGTTTGCGGTTGTTTTTTTCCGGGGAGTAGGATTAAATTATAGAAAAGATTTGGACAAAAAGATGCTGGGGTTGGCGCAGTTGCATTACTTAACAAAGTTATTGTTAATAATTTGTCTACAGTCTACCTCTTCCTGCACATTGTATTACTGTATTAAAACTTTAGTTTAGTTTTAGTTAGTAACAAAATTAACTATTTTCTAATATCTAATGGTTCGGCATAGGAAACTCCCACATAGGAAGTGCTGAAAAAGTACCTTAATCTATGTAATTTTACATGTTGTAGCATAAACGACACAAAAACAAACTAATTGTAATCATAGTGCATTTTACGCAACCAAAGAAAATTCGAATAACGTCGGGTTTGCTTGGTACTTACAGCACATATGTAAAGATTTTTGGGAAAACAAGGGATGTCCGCAAAAATGTCAGTTACATTATTTTTGTTTTTCGTGTACGGAACGCGAGTCCACAGCAAACAAAATGAGCTCAAACGTTTTATGCGTATTATTGGTAATATTGCACGTCT
>JAQIWN010002815.1:0-14682 GCA_034699025.1 Entomobrya cf. arborea Gr-Col-00668
ATCATCACCATCCTTTCTACTTCTTCTTCTTTTTCTTCGCCTCTGCCTGCTTCTTCTTGAGAATCGTCCGTTAGCTTGCTTGCGCCTCTCTCTCTCTCGACGTTGTAAAACTCAGCCCACAAAAGAGCTCAGCTCACGCAAAAAGCAATTACCATTAAATTGAATGACAGCAATTATTCAGCTTCTATACTTTTTGCTGTGCTTGGGCTATGCTGCTGCTGTAAGAATATTACGTGGTGGTGGTACCCTGTTCCTGTCTACTTTCTATAATATGCATGCATGCCTGTCTGACTGCTTGCATGCTGCGGATATTCTTTTTTTGTGGTGGTTCTAATTCTAGTCGAGGAGTCGAGAGAGACGATCGCAGTGACGACGATGATGATGACGACCTTATTTTCTTTTGTGGTGGCAGTGGAGTATGCACCAGCAGTTGAGCGAGAGAGAGAGAGAGTACCATTGCCACTGATTGTGTGGTTGTTGGTATGGTAGTTAAAATACTGGTCGGCTACGTATTTATCTGCCTATCTATTCTTCTTGTTCCTCCAACCGACGACCAATTTCAAAATTACGGGTACAAAAATATATATGGGTAAGAGAGAGTAGTCAAGTCATAAGGCAAGCCTTTCATTTCTAGTCTTTCACCCTCTTAACCATTTTCCTTCTTGAAATAGGAGCAGTCATGATTTTTAAGCTGTCATTGTCATAGTCATACGAACCGGCATGCTCGCTGTTTTTGTGCAATTGTCTTTTCTCCACACAATCAGATCAGATTTCGCTTTCATTCATTTTTTCTGGTAAGGTTAGGTCGGTAGATGAGGGTATGTAATTATGTATAACTACTACACACACTCATGCGTCAGTAGGAGTCATTGTTTTCTGCGTACTATATTTACGTAATCGATATGATTTTGTGAGTGGCTCGTAAATTATTTGTAGTATTCTACCATGCCATCATCATCAGTCATGCTTATAGGTTATATAAATGAGTTGAATTGTGACAAGACAAGAATATAAATAAAGTAGTAACTTTAATTAGTAGTGTATGAACAAATAATTGAAAATGAACTTATGTCTTTGATCTTGTGCATAGTAAAATGAAATAGATTGTTTGGAGGGTTTCCTGATGTTCCAAAGTTGAAATAGGTTTTGCGAGATTTTCACAAAAGCATGCAAAAAAATTCATACGGATGTTCTATTTGTAGTCTTGACAATTTGTAGAATGAATAGCCTTTCGCGAAATCTGGTACCATATTATATTTAAGTTGTGGTTTTGCTAATTTTAAAGACATGTGCATACTTACATACATGTGTATGAATTTTTGGTACTTGGATGTGTACTCTCACAATCACTTTTTTTGCAATCATCATCACGTCACTCTGAGCGAGTTTAGCGGCAGCGGCACACGCTGTCGGAGTGAGAGAGAGAGAGGAATTTTGATTTCATTTTATTTCACTGGAGACTTCACTTTTTCCAAAAATGAGAAGAGGAAAGAATGCATGCATCAAAAAGTACCGCCGTCATCATCATGACGATGACATGACACACTTTTCGTTTAGCTCAAAGTCTGGCACTACACTATATGCATGGTGTACAGACGTAGATTTACTACATTATGTGCAATGATTCTTGATGATTATTATGATGATTTTACTACCATTTCCATGCCTTTCGCCGGTTGGTACTTCTCCATCTTCAACTCTCTCTCTCTCTCCACTCTGTTCTGTGTGGCGAATAAAGGGAACATGACGAGAATTTTTATATTTTTGCCACCACCACCATACCACCACAACCAACAACAATCATCATCATCATTACCACACAAAAAGCATAACAAACAAAACACATACACAACACTCATACTCAGTCAGCCATTTTTGAAAGTAGTCCACAGAAAATCGCAATTGACGAAAAGGATGGAGAAAGCGACGCTGCTGCTGATGATAATCATGGTGATGTGTGTATGCATGGCAATTTCAAAATCGCCAGTTTTCCTTGTTGTAGCACTAAAAAAGTATACACTCATGTCAAGCACGAGTGACAATAAAAACTTGTGCTGTGATGCAAAGGCAGGCAGGAACATGACGACGACGACGAAAACGACGACAAAGCAAAGCTATACTTGAACGTTAAACAGCATTTTATGCAAACAACACGCATTCCGAGAAAAAAAAATACAAACAATATACATAAAATAATGCGTGGTTGCATTGCACTTCCTCATTTTCATGAATGGAGTGGTTTGGATGACGATGATGATGGTGGAATGGAACATGAAAACAAAAAAAAAATCCGTCGAGAGAAAGGGAGAACGCTGGAAGAAAACTAAAAGAAAGTGGATTGCTTGATATTATTGTCCTCGTCGTACACTCGTATTCACGATGATCATCATCGCATATATGATTGTAATGTGTATTTACATTTACTCCTTTGGGATTGCTGGTATGGAATGGAAATGGAACTCTACTGTGCAACATTTCCATGAACACAAATGTTATAGTGCTCATCCCCAAAACAAGTAAGTGTGCTACAAAGTAAATATGTAAAAAATAAACAACGCGCTACAGCGTACAAAACAACCAACGCGAAACCTACATTTTGTTTATTATTATTACGATGACGCTTTTAAATTTGAATAGTAAAGTGAAAGCACATTTTTAGTTTTTTTTTAAACTTTTTAGGTTACAGAAATCATTTAGAATATTTTGTCCGTCTGTCTGTTCACTAGCAAGGTAGCGTGCTAACTAAAATATTTTAAAAATCTCATGTTCCCTATTGATAGATTTCATTCAAAATGCGAAAAATAATAATACATCTGAACATATGTCAAGAGTTTTTTGGATAAGTATGAGTTCCTTTGACAAATTTGGAAACTCAGTTTTCCTCAAGAAACAAATTTGTGCGTATACTTAATCATCTTTCTATTTTTTAAAGTGCTTAGTCTAAACGTATTATATTCTACAAGTATGAACTTTCTCCGCTTGGTATTCACTCGCTTCCGCTTTTTATAATATTACTATCGGTTTCAGATAAATAAAGCCTACCACCATCCAAGCAACAGCATAACTAGCAATAGTAAAGCGTAGCTTCTTTCTAAACTCTCCTTTTCACTTTTCTACCCCCAGGCAATTTAGATAATACAGAACAGCAGCAGCATTGATACTAAACTAAAGTGCACACAACGTGTAGTTATACAACCGCTTTACTTGCTACGTGTTTGTGTGTCAATACCGCATTACTATTATCATCTTCATGACAACGACAACCTGTGTAATATGCATGTAGAGTACTAGGCACTACTTCAACTACGTACGTGTACTTATTTTTAAATACACTTTTTAACTGACATATGTATAGAAAAAAGTCACATATTTTTTGTTGTGGTGGTGGTACCGGGTGAAAAAAGTGAAAGATGTTTCTGGGTCATCGATTTTAACATAAAAGATAAAAAAAATATATAAGCAGAGGACCACTAGGAATATTTTTGAAAAGAATTTTAGGGCCAGTAAAAAATAAAAAGCTGCTGCTGTGGAGCAGAGCGAAGAGTAATGCGAATGCTGGTTTACTTGCTCTTTCGACTTTTTCTTTGGAACAATATGTAGGGAATAGGTGATGGCATTACATGGTTGACAAATGGTACACCATCGTATTTTTTACGTAGGGAATATGATACTCCTGCTATTTGCTAAAGATGAAAAAATGGTGAAATGAGGATCGATTCGAAGTGGAAGAACGAAAAAAAAATCATGTTTTTTTTTTGTATTTTCCCTCGATCTTTTTTTGCATGGTGTCGTAGTATCATGGTCACATAATATTATTCAAGTCAAGTCACAAGAATTCTATACATGTAAAAAATAACATAAAAAACTACACAGCTAATTGTATGCAGAACTATGTACAGAAAAGCCAGAGGCTGCTGAGAGAGAGCGAGAGAAATGGCAAGTTTTTTTTTCATATAAGCCATCTGTTTCCTACTATCACTACCGCAACCACCATAAATACTACATATTATACCGATTTTAAAATTGCAATATGCATAATATATTAGCAGAGTTACTCGCTTGGTTGTTTTTTTGCTGTTGCTAGTACGAAGTAGTTACACGGAGAAAAAATTTGTGTATATTCTGATAAAATTCTAATCATGCATGCATGCATGCATATTATCATCATCTCTTGAACCTTTCTATTTCTCCAAAAGAGTATGGAACCATGGTGAAGGGAGAAATGTTGCGTTGGTAGTTTTTTTTGTGATATGATATGATCATGTCGCCATTGCCATCATCATATCATGTATGCAAAATAATAAGAAGGGTACCTAAAAGAAAAACCCGTGGTAAAGGCTGAAAAGGAAACTGGAAACCCTTTGTTTATTTTTTTAGAAGAATTTGAGCTGATATGCGTGTTGGTTTTAAGTTTAAATTTACAGATGTTACGTTAGTAAATACAAAATATCTTTAACGAAGTATGTGGGTAAAAAAAGTGTTTTGAGGTTAGACTATTTTACAGGGTATGGAAAATATTATATGTACTATTATTATACTATTTTGTAATTTGTACTTTGAAAAGGTTAAAACTACACAAAAATATATGTTCCAACGGAAACGGAAGGACCTTTGGAAAACCGTAGGAGTCTGGTGATGTTGACATTTAAAATGAATTTTCTACAGGTACAAGTATTTGTATTCTGTTGACTCTCTTGTTTTATAAACGTGATGACGTGAATTTTAGGAAAAGTTTTTTGTTTCTTACCTCGCTTGACTGGGAAGTGTGCTCAGAGTACTATTCGAGTCGGCCGTTTCCGTTTGAAGATTGTCACTCTGGAAGAGCTTTTTGGCGGTTGCCAATGCAGTGCCCATTGGCAAAGGTGATTTTGGCTGATATGGTGAAGACATGAGATACTCTGTAAAAGAGAAATACATAGAAAAAATATTTTATTACCATATTTTATTCTGGTGTTAAATCATTATCACATGATATGCTCCACTTTTTAACGACAGTAATGCAACGACCATGAAAATGAAAACTACTCAAGAGAGATGAAGCAAAAGTAGCATCATCTATTGCTGTTCGCATCAAGACATTTTACTCAGGACACATGTCATGCTACCACAAGCACAAGACATGAAAATCCTTGTATTTAGTAACAAGGTCATATATTTATTACTACGCTTATGATGACGATGACAGGCAAAAAGAAGAAAAAGCATGACCGTTTTAAAGAACCGTCAACTTTTCGACTTGGACGGATGTGTCCTATCCAAAAAAGACTCCATTATTCGCTTGGCTCTAGGACATCACATGGCAGAGAGAAAGCATTACACTCGCACAAATTTTGCAGCATTTTCACAAGATAAAAATTCGTCTTGTGATAACATTATCATCATCAACAGCAGCGGCAGTGATATAATAGCTATAACATGTCATATAATACATAGGTTCTGCTCCTTTTTTTGGTGGACATGGTATTATATTTGTTATATATGATGACATTGACATGAATAAATTCCTAGAGTTTCTGTGAAGTAAAGCCTACTGTACACTTTCATGCACACCATCATCATCATCCCTTGCACCTTGCCCGCTCACACGACGACGTCTACAACCGGACATGAAAAGGCAGAAAGGCGACGCGAGGGCGAAATGACAAAGTTGTTGGAGAAATGACGGCAAAATTTGGAACCGCCTTCAGAAAAAAAGACTTGTAAAAAATTGGTAGAAAACTTGGTCGTGAATGAGACGATGAGACTCTGGATTTTTTTTTTCGGAGAGAAGAAAGAATGACAGGTAAAAAACAGTCAAACAAAAAAGTAGGGAAGCTTGTGTAGAAGCAGAGGAAGTAAAAATGCAGTTGAGGGAAAGTTCACACAGATGAAAAAGAAGAGAAAGATAAAAAAGGGCAATTCATTGCATTTCTTTTTCCTGTGCAACTTGCGTTATACATGCGACAAAGTAGAGCCAGCAGCAGAGTATAATATGAACTCAGAAGACGACCCAACGCCAACTAAAAACTGAATAGGTTGGCCACTCACTCAAGTCTCCATAGTGTATGTACTTGTCTATGAATTTTATGAGTTTTCTTTTTTTGGAGAACGATGGGAAATGGGATAGAGAATTGAGTGAGTTGAGTTAAACGAATGAAATGGTTACTGTTACGAGATTGAAGGAATGAAGAAAAGATTAGGCTTGTATTCTGTAGCTTGAAAACAAGCTTGGGCTGGTGGCCCAGGAAATGCATGGAGAATAGAATGAGATGACACGAGACAAGGGACAAGGCACGTTCTAACGGTAAAAAAATAAGAAATAAATGCTGGGAAAGACGGTTTTACATTCAACATTGCATTGCCACTTGTGTAGGGGCAACCACTATCGTATCTAGTTTTACTATTATTACTGTAGTAAGTATGCATGGAGAGAGAGAGGGAAAGGACATGACAAAACAGGATTGCATTGCGTTTTTTTCTAAAAGAAATTTATAACTTGTTAAAAAATAGAGCTACGGTTATGTAGGCACTAGGCTGGGTTCATTTTACAGAATTATTTTGCATTTGAAAACAAAATACAGAAGACTGAGCAAACCAAGTAGAATTGTAACGAAATGGTGAAATGGTCAGGAAGAAACTTAAAATATCCTATGATCTGTTTTACTGGTAGTACTGCGGTCACATCACAGCAAAAGATGATAATATTTTTTTTTAAATTATAGTTCTAAGTGAATCAAGAGTGTAAAAAATTGAATGCAAATGAAACTTGCTGTTTGTGGCAAAGTATTTGCATAAAACTATGTATATAAATATAATAGCTAATTTTGAAGGTCTTGAATTTTTTTTCTGAAAAAAGTAGCATATACTTGTTACATTATTTTCTTTTTGCTTCATAACATTTTACCAAAGAGCAATAAAAAGATTGAATTATGACTCCATACACGGATAATATTTTAAGTGTACGATATAATATTTGCGAATGTTTTCGTTTATGTTTTGTTGTACAGTTTTATTTAAGAAATAAAAAATATATCTTTGATTTATGAGCATACAAAGTCTCTGGCAGATATCGCGGTTTTACATTTTTTGCAATAAAAGAGAACAGTTGCTTGCCCTTTTCTTTTGTGTTTTGATTTGTATGTAGCCTTGTTTGCATCACAATAATAATAACATCACAAGTAGCAACAAATATGCTTTTTATGGAGTACTTAGGTACGATGCCGTCAAATACGTGAGTGTACAAAAATGAGAAAGATATTCTGGTACGTATTTTACATTCACTTCACAAGTCATTGGGATCAAATACAGAAAGAAATTACTTTTCGTAGAAGAGCCAATGTGCATTTTCACAGCAAGCGGGTAGCATACATACATATTATACATTATAAAGACTATCAAATCAATATATCACTATTTAAAAAATATTTTATAATCAATGCAACTTTTCCATTTGGTAGAATTAAGGAAAAATATGATTATCGCATCTCTCACTCTTTTGCGCTGCTTATACTACTGCTACTTTTTATACATATTTTCCTGCTCTTCGTACCCTACCCATGTGGGGATCATTTCTTCTGTCAAAATTATAACCAACTTTCGTGAGAAAAAAATGTGAGCATATGAAAAAAAAATATATTCAGAGACACTGATTGCATTGCACTACAGCGAGAGAAAAAATGACACTTTCACAGACACACATAGCACACGACGAGGTAGAATTAAAGTGCTTCTCTGAACTTGTGAGAGAGATGAAGAAGGAAAAAATGCATTCTTCAGTATTCCCATGGCATTCATAAGACTTTGAAAAATTAGACAACGACAAATGCACGCTGCTGCTAAGCTACCTACACAGAATGCATGTTTTATTATTAGGATATTTTTTTATGAAGAACATTGCTTTTTTATAAGAAGAAAAAATACACCTGACAAGATTTTTTTTCATTCAGTCAAGTCAAGACACTCAGCAACGGCACTGGCGTCGGCATTCTCTGTCGCTATTTGTGTAGATGACATGTCATACGGGGAAAATTGTAATAGTTCACTTTTTCATCCTGATTTCTTTTTTTCTAGGAAGAGGTGGAAAAAATATATTAGGGTTTTTAGGTGCAAGGAAAAAAAAGCCGGAGAAACGTGGTGGATACGGAATGAAGAAAAAAAAAATGTATCAGTGCCACGGCACGCAAGAAAGAGCATGAAAGATTAATCAGACAGAACGTTTGCATATTAAACAAGAATATAGTAGTCAAGTGATACATTGAAAATATACTGAATGGGGGATCCAGGTGGAAAGAGTAGATTGAACCTTGAAAATAAAAGCAGTGTAGAAATACTACACTTTGGATTATATTTTTGGAAAAGAGAAAGTTTTTTTCTGGAAGAAAGGGATATTTACAAGATGAGATGAAGAAGTGAGTAAGATTGTATGAGTAAAAAAAATATGAAATACACAGTCTACACAGAAAAGATATGTAGTGTGTTATGATGATGTGATGATACATTATGTAAGTATGATTTATGCACGCACATGCATGCACTTGATGATGAAATTGAAGAGTTGCAAAGCATGTGGATAATAATTTGGTGGATTACGACACATGGTAGTAATTTTTGCTTGTTGGATGAATGAACATTTTTGAAAGTTCCAAGGTCTGATTACTTATTTTTTTGGGATGTTTGTGTTTTTTATTCCATAAGAGTACACATAACGTGTGTTATAGTACGTACGTACGTACGTACGTAAACATCAATTTTGTTGAGAACTTGGTGAAAAATTTGTTTCTATTTGCGTCAAAAAAATGTTTACTTATTTATTCCCAAGATGACGTCATCTTTACATGTACTTACTATTATGGCAGAAGGGAGAATCAGATTGAACTTTTCTTGAACATAGACATTTTATGCTTATTATTTTCACAGCAAAAAAGTTTTCAAAAGACTACATGGTACGTACATTCTTGACTTTAAACAGAAAGACGAAAGATAAGATACGAAACAGAGAGTTTATTAAAACTTGTCATTTATTTATTTAAACTTCAAGTTAGTTTTAAATAAGCACGTGTAACGTTATGTAAACTAACTAACTCTGTTTTACAGATTATTCACATGTCTGTACCGTTGTGTGGCACTGACTGACGAATAATAAGCAAAAAAAAAAATCGTGTGAAAATGAAGTCAAGGAGATTTTGACTTTTCAACTAAACTTGATCATATTAAAAATAGGCCAACCATCAACCAACCTTTTTGATTCATCTTTCTTTGCATGTACCATCCCTTTCCACATAACAGAGAAAAAGTGAAAAGTAATGAGCCTATAAGGGATTTACATCTTTTCAACTTATTCCATTTTCCTTTCTACTTTTTTTTACCACAAAAATCATGAAAAGGTCAATGGAATATGAATTCCGTAGTGTAAAATGATCAGGATGCTATTGCTGCTTCTGATATATATTTTTTCCTGGAGAAAATAGAGTTATTCAAATTCAATACTTTACCTTTTTCTCTCTTTGGTTCAATTTTAGGTATTATGGCTGCATGCATGATAATATTTAGCTAGTTTCCCTATTCTTTTTTTTTTCTTTGGATAAAAAAAACCACTTATTATGTTAATAAGGCCAAAGAAAAAAGAAAAAAAGTGTATAAGAGGCCACTGCTGCATAGGAAGTGTGAAATGAAAAAGTTTTTTTATGTTGGAGAAGCATCGAAATTCTTTGCAAAAAATAGAATAGGAAATAGGATAGGAAAAAAGTTTTTCTTGTGGAAAACCAGAAATGAAATGAATGAATCAATGAATAAATATTATACATACATACTAATAATCTAATCTAATGTATTATTCAGTTGATATTCTGATACAGAATGAGGTAAAGTACACTTTATTGTTATTATTGTTATTATCTAGGTTGTCTAAAGTCTAATGTAATGCCATTCATTGTACTTGTATATTATGCATGTGATGCCAAGTAATAGCGAGTAATATGGCACGACACAATACTGCTGTGTAGCTATACGACATAATTTACAAAATGCCCGGATTCATAAGAAAATATTAGATTAAATTAGCCTTTCTCAATAACATAAGTTGGTTTTCTATTTGATCTCTTAAGAATTAAAAGGTAAATCCTTCCTTTGTACGGATAGAAATGGCTACAGCTGCTTACCAAGTTCAAAGGCGAAAGACTGAAAATGAAATGAAGTTGGTTAGGTAGTAGAGGTCTTTTAGCGGAATAAGAAATGTAATATACTAATAATTAGATATTATGAAGGGTAAGGAAAGGGTGAAAGCATCATAATAACCAGAAGGGAAACCACAGGTGGGTCTTGTTAAGAGGGTGCTAATCAAGAAGACGAAAATGTAATCCTTGTACAAAATGGAAACAATGATGAAAAAGCCTCCTGACACAACTTGGCTTACAAATGTAGCTAATCTAGCAGTGTAAATGCAACTAAATATTTGGTAGGACAGATAAACACAATGTTAGAGCAATAGAGTGAATATAATTCTAACTACTCGTCTTTAACATCGGTCCACATAATAATTTAGCTGCATGTCGAAAGAATATACTGTACATTACTTTACCAATTTCTTACTCCTTTCAGAATTAAAAGGTAGTCAAATCAAAATATATATTATGTGCGAGTAACAAGAATATACAAAATGTTGCAATGAATCCATCTACATTTATTTACAAAATTCGAATGTCACATGTCTTCAACATTGGAAGAGAAAGTTCTTCTATTAATCGGATTATTACCAATGTGACTTTTCGCTTTGAGTAAAGTTCCACGTAAAAATGTACACATGACACGACACAACATAAATCTCTTCTTTGTCACATCAACATTCATGGATTTTTGACTTGGCATCAAGTCGCATCAGAGTTGGAAAACTAACACTGTATCCCCTCCAATTTCGATTTGAACGAGCACAAAATCTACCAAAAAGTTTTCAACCTTTGAAAATCCCATCCTTTTATTAGATCTTTTAATACTGCTTATTATATCCTACTGCACTTTGTGCCTTTCACTTGAAAGACTTGATTACAATTTCTCGCAAATAGGAAAAAGTAAATGAATGAAGTAAGGAGAAAGCCTTGTTATTCCTTTAAACCTTTCTTAACTTTTCTGCTTTATTTGCTGCAAGCATAATAAACTTGAGCTTGAATCTTTAAGTTTTCCACATGCTTTTATTACAAGTTTTAAAAAAAGTTGGTAAGAGAGAAAAAAATTGCATCAAAACCAAATCATTTTAATTCTGTTATGATCACATTTACATGCGCATAAAAGCCTTGAATTTAGTATGTATGTACATTTAATTAGCTTTCCTGTGTGTTTCAAAGTTGAACATTTGCTGAGTTCAAAGGATGAAAACACAAAAACAGATTTGTATGTTGTCTTGACTTTTGATATGATTATCATTATCATCGCTAAGAGAATCCCTTCCTGTTGTTGTCTACTTTGGAATTCCTGCATTTTCCTGAGCTCCAAGAATATTGCTAAAGTGATAATAATAATACTAAAAATAAAATAAATGTTAATAGAGTTATCCGAAAGGGTATAGACTATGAAGATGATGATGATGATTATGACTACCACTTTGCAAAAGTTTTTGCCTTCAACTCTAACTACACTTGCAGTAGGGTATTTTGAGAATTTCTATCTGCCATGATCATCATCATGATTAACATCATCATCCCACACAAAAGTAGAGTAAAAAGAGAGAAACGAACAAGTTTCGTGTCTATGCGTTGTTGATGGTGATGCCATGTAATAAACAAAGCTGTATGTCACGTCAGCAGAAAATATATGAAGTCAAGTGTAGTAAGCCAACAAAAAGTGACTGACTGACAGATAGACTCACTGTAAATACATCCCTTTTCCAGATTTCCTTTACTTTTAAAAAGGTAAAAGCTTAAAATCTAAACTAAATGTCAAATATTTAGATACGTTATATATAACGTGTACCTACTTAAAAGATGTAACTACATAAGACGTTTATTATTATAATAAACTTTTCAGTTTTTACTACCCATTCAATACAGAGAAGAAGAAGATGACTACCTTTCAAATTGTATAAGAAAGCGCAAGAAGACGGTGGCAGTAGCATCATCATCACCATCACCACCGCCTCCAAACCAAACAGCCAACAAAGAAGTAAAAAGAGATTACTACTGTGCAAGAGAAGAGCAGTGAGACAACTTTAAAAGTTAAGTAAGTCAAGCGGGAGTTACTACCAAAAACCAGAGAGTCGTATAAGTAGTCGTATTTATTTTGCGACTTCAGACTTGCTTGCACTACACCACCACCGCCACCACCACCATACAAACTCCTATTATTATTATGTTCATCTTTGGAGGAGGACGCAAAGAAAGCCTTTTCCCATCCCAACAACTTTTCTAACAACTTATTTGGATTGTGTGTATGTCTGTGTATAAGTGAACTGTATACGAAGGATGAAGTGAAGGGATTTCCTTTTCCGTCAAGTCAGTCTCTATTTGTACCAAAAAGAAGAACCCGGCATAATGAAGAAGGGAAAAGCGGGTACTTTGCTGAAAAGCAAGAAGTTTATTTTTTTGTGTGTGTACTATAACAGCACCAGCAGTGATGGTAGTAAAAACAGAGTTAACTAAACTATACGATTATATGAAATGACGAGAATGTTGATGAAGATGATGATGTCGATGAATTTGACGACACGAGCATGTTTTGCTTTCTTTGCAGTGGTAGTTTTACAAGACAAGTTGTTGTAATGGTAACGGAAGTTAACAGCTTTCTCCACACACGCATGACGCTCCGGTGGTGGTGGTAGTAGTGGTGCTGGTGGAAGAGTGTAAAATAAAATGTAGTGTCCAGCAAACAGGTGTATACAAGTAGCACATTTGGAAACAAGAATTATTTTTGTATGCTATCTTCAGTCAGACAGACTACAATTTTTTTTGGATATTCCAGTGAAGTAATGTAGGGCATTGTGCTAGTTATCTAATAATAGTAACAATAACACCGAAACCTTTTATTTTATTACTTTTATGATTGTGACTTACTTGTTTGTTTTTATGTTGACTTGACGCACATACGTACACACATTTTAAGTATGCTTAAAAAAGTTTTTGTTGTCGCAATCGTCAGCAAATGAACAGAAAGGACATTTTCAAGACTTTTTGGTTTTCACCCACGCCATTCGAAAAGAAAGAAAAGAATATGATGTAATTGCAGCTTCTTAGTTAACAGTGATGGAAAAAAGAGCATAGAGCAATTGTGTGAGGACGATGAGGTTGACTACAATACATAATATGACCGAAGACTGCACTGGAGACTTTTTTGCTATGCTATCAAGTAATGTACATATAACATAATAACAAGTGTAAAAAACAAGTCCTTTTTGGTAGTTTATCTTTCTATTCGTTACTTTTACTTCTTTAATACCTTTTTCTTTCTTTTTTACTTTCCCTGTAACACAACAGGCAAGAAATGAACGTTAAAGGAAAAGGTTTCTTCTACTTTTACACATAAGTATGCGTTGTCCTATGGTATGGTATAAGTATTTAGTATAGTATTTATGATGATGACGTTTCGCTTGAACCTTGCCATGCCACTTACTTTTAGACTTGGTTTCATTAATACTAGCCCTCTTTTTAAAAATAATTTGAATCGTCTGTTGATTTTTTTTTCCCAGAGTAAAAACACACAGACGTTCGTTTGTTAGCTGATGGTACGAAGAAGATCCAGAGTCACTTTTGCTTCCTATCGCATCTTTAAAAAAAGGAATACTTTTCCAACTTAACGTTTTTTTTTGCTATGTGATCGTCATCAGCAGAGCAGCAGCCTCATCTTCTTTTTCACATTACCATGAATTCTACTTAGTTAAGATTTTTGTCCCAAAAGCATACACACAGACACAGCAGCAACAAACATGTACGTAAAAAAAAGAGAAATAAATGGAAAGTCTTCATGGTCGTCTGGTCGTCGTATCGTTTTCTCGTTGGCCTGGCTTGACTTGGTCGAACATTTAAGGAAAGTAAGCATAAAATGAATTCTACTGCTTCCCTTACTTTGCTGTGCACTTTCATCTTTATTTTCTTTAGCATACCTACTACCACCACTAGTAGCATCATCATCAACGAAATAAAATAAAAATCTTTGAGTAAATTGTACACACACAAGTTTAAGTAATTTTGTGTATGAGCAGTTCTCCTTAAAATATATACTCAGACCGAGACCCAAAAACACTTTTCCTGTGAATATCGTCCTACGCAATAATGAGCATCTTAGATGAGTTTTCATTAAGTATACTGTGTGTATAGTGCAATACAATAATAGAGTATTCTATTTATATTCTTCCTGGGAGACAAATCCTAGAATTTGCTCAAAGAACGACAATAGAGAATCCAACAAAATAATTTTGCAAAGAATATAATAAATACAAATTTGTAAAAGAAAGAAATTAAATGCTCTTTCTTTAATGTCTATATATTTTGAAAATTATACACTCATCATTTCATCAATATGTAGCTCGTCTTCTTTGTTTACTGGATTAACATGTTAGCATGCATACGTTATTTATTATTACAGTTTTTTGTCTCCAGTAATTAATTGAATCCTCTTTACGTACGCGACAAAGTATACTTTGTGTAAAACTTTAGCCATAAAAAAGGATTTGAAACGCAGTACTCCATTTTTTCCCTAAGAAAGTAAAACCAGTGATTTTGC
>JAQIWN010002816.1:0-14672 GCA_034699025.1 Entomobrya cf. arborea Gr-Col-00668
GTACTAGTACTAAGCTCAGAATATGCACAGAGAGAAATGTGTATCGGAAAAGCAACAGAGAACTGGGTATATATTTTAAGACACAAAACATCTCACTTTTTACTCAACAGAGAGCTGCTGCGTTTTTAGTTGTTGTGTTGCTGGCTCCTGACTAACTTCTGCTGTGTGCTGTGTTCGCAGTTGTTACTGGTGCTGTTACCCTCTCTTTTTTCAGCAGTACTATACTTTCCACACAATTCACTATCGTTTCTCTGTTGTCTGATGCTTCTTTTTTGGTGGTGGTGTGGTGTAAGTATATGGCTGACTTAACTACCTAAAAAAGGGTCGCTCTACAATTTTCTACATTCTAACTCCAGAACACTTTTTCCATTTTACAAAACAGCAGCAGCAGAGAAGCAGACAGCATCTCTGTTTTCTCTCTAGCTTTATTGTACAGAGCTACGTACACTGGTGAAAGCAAGCCTCAAGTTCGTCAAGCGCCTGCGACCTGGTAGTGGGTCACGGGAGCGCAAGTCTTGCCCCATCCATGTCTTCGCCATTCTAATTCACCTGCAGTGTAAATCGATTCGCTGTAGCTGGAGCTCCACTCTCTACAACAAACACTGCTTACAATACACAGCGAGTTGTCTCACATGCACGCAACCAAGCTAGTAAAGCCGCCATAAGAGAAAATACACACACAAAAGGGGGAAAAATACTTTTTCCACAGAACTAAAAGAGAAAGTATGCACTGCTGCTGATAATGCTAAGACGAGTGGTTGGTGTGTTACTACATATACTATACTGTCTATCTAGTATATCTACAATTTTGTATAAAATTCTTTCCCTTATCCCTTTCATTTCTACTACGAGACTACTGCACAATTGGGTCCACTTTGAGGTAAGTTTGTTTTCTAAATAAAACGGCTATTTCTTCTGGAATTTCTCCACTTCCTATTCCGATATGCAAGGATGTATGTTTAAGGTATACATAGGGTTTATATGTTTTTATGTATGTGTATTAAACACATATATTATATTTTGTATACCTACATCTCAAGATGTGAGTGAAGTATACATGTACTTTGTATAAAATATTCTGTCTGTCTCCACACATAAAACCTGCTTGGTTAGTTTGCTGCTCGTAATAATAAGAAAATAAAAACGAGGGTCTGCATGTAGCCTTTTGGTCTATTCACTATTCTGAAAAGCTTTGAGCAAAGAGAAATAAGAATATGTGGAAAGAAAGAAGGATCATGAGAGGGAAAAGAATGTTGTTGTGTATGTTGTCTGAGGATGATATGCTCCTATTTCTACATTCTCTACCAGTACCACTGCTGTTGAAATTTTACTAGTGAGTTTTATGTTGTCGGTTGTGTCGGGTGCGTTTTTCTTCGTTTGATACATGAAAAGCAGGGAGAGAAGAGAGAGAAAAGAGGAAAAAATAATATTTAGGCAAGTAGCAAAAAAGGATATACGACACGTATCTTGTGTACAATGTTGCCTGTGGAAGTGGTGCCATTCTTCTGCTACTAGAGTATCATTATTGTTATTATTTTGTCTCCGTGCGTGTGTAACAGAAAATCAGCACCAGTAGCAGTAAAACAGTAGTAGCCCTGGCCTGATGATCATCGCGATGATGATTGTGCTACAGAAAAGGTGATACGTGGTGGTGGTGTGTAAGTAAAATAAAGAAAGTAAATGCATTTAATACTCTGTGAGGACTTCCATGGGATAAAGAAAAAAAGTTTGAAATTTTTTGACGTTCCACTCCCCTCTTCTCTTTCATGTCATCCGGAGAAAGTCGCACATTTTTGTGTATGCATTCTCTTTTGTTCCCATAAAATATACATAGAAATAAGTATAAAATGCAGTCTTCTTTGCGAAAATTATTGAACCACTAAAAATATCCCAGAATAAATAAAGAGAAAGTGAAAGCGATTAAGTAAAAGTAAAGAACGTGTGTGTAATGTGTGTGTATGAGTGAATGTGATGCATAAAAGTAAAAGTATGTACTAAGTAAAAGTAATAGTACGTGGAAGCATGTGTTCTAAGGAAAAATGTTAAGGAGAGAAAGCAATAATATATTATAGTTTATGAAGTCAAGGAGTATATTATTGTGGCTGTTTAGTAGGTAAATACCAGATACCACGAAACATAATAATAATAATACCAGAAATAAAGTGCCCCATTCACCCAAAAATTATACTTAAAAAAGTTAGTGTTGAGAGTGAATTTGTAATGATATACATACATTTATTTTGTTTTCTGAATAAACATTGGTTCACACTGCTTTAATCTTTGTAGTTACAAGGAAAACAGCAGCCATAGGTTTTTTGTTTTGTGACAAAAATAAATCAAACAGAAAGTTTTTCTCCGGGAAAAGTACAACTTCTCGTTTATGTATATCCTCTTATATCAGTATTAATTACTACTTAAGTACTAGGATAATAGGCATACTAAAGCATTTATTTGTAAATCATTACACTACTTTTTGGCTCCCTATTATGTACACAAGATAAATAACAAAAAGTCATGCACTTCATTTACTATTTCATTTTGAGTTGCTGTTATTGAACATGTGATGGTGCTGCTCTAGTTCTGTCTGATAATAATATCAGTCTTTTTGTGCTGTTTATTGAGTGCTCCATCTCCATCAAACCATGTTTGCCGACCCACTAAAGTGTCAAATCATGTTGGTCAAATCATCTTTCATTTGTCATTTTGAAACTTGATTTCACGAATTCGCTGATAAATTTGCAGCAAATGTTTAAAAGAAAAGTTGTGTCGAACAAAAATTACTTATAAAACATTCAAGTGACCAACCATTGTCATTTTACGAGTGTTTCTCAGTATGCAAAGTAATAATCATTTCAAGTGATCACATCCATTTTCTTTTATTCCTTGTCATGCTGCCAAACGTGTGCGTGTTCAAGTTATTGCTCTCATATACATAGCCGACCATCAAATCATAGTCATATTCCATATTCCAACAATAAAGCAAAGAACAAAAAAACTTACCGATTTTCTCTTAGCCGAATACCTAAACGCAAAAAATCTCTTTGTACTGTTTAGTTTTCTTCTTGTTAATATGCTTAAGAGTTCTGCACTAAAATGGTAATAACAGTAATAAAATCATGATAATGAGCCGTTGATGCGCATAAATGATATGCTCTATGCAGTACAGTACACCACTTGCTCTTACTGTAAGGAAATCTGTACCAAAAATGGTAACTTGAGTTTAGCTCAAAACAAGTGCACGACAAGGTGGTGGTTTAAATAATAATCATAATATGGTGATCATTATGCTGGGTACAGTTTTATTAACATGTTCAAGCATTTCAAACATGCTGGTAGGATTATTATATGACTATTTAACAGTGTTATTTACTGTTCATAAGTGTAACCGTTTTGATAAATCCAATCTAGCTGCTGTTATAGCTCTCTAGTAATTGAGGAATAATCATCATGGGTCCCGTGCAAAATACCATCATTGCGCATAATAACAATAACTTTTGCTTATTGTTTTGTATGTGATGATCTCACAATCTTTTCCGCGGCTAACTTTTACTTACTTTTCATTTCTCTCTCTCTTGTTTTCTTTCTCTTTACCCGTATTTCTAAGTTATGTAAGTAATCATAATCAAAGGGAGATAGGGTTATTATTATTCCTTTCCGACAAAGGCAAATAGACATTTCCAACAAAAGAAGCAATAAGCATGCTGGAAGTAGCGTAGCACAAAACATGCTAGTCATCATCATATTGGCTTGTTGGCATCTAATATCTGTATTATTATTATGCATGCAACCAAGCGTAAAAACAAACATAATCGTGACAGTAATGGCGATGGTGGTTTGATATTTGCATCTATTTCCAGACGTCCTGCTTCCTTCTACTCACATTAGCATAACAGAAAAGAAAGCAAACAACGGGACATCATGTTAAGAATAATCTCGCTCCTGTTTTGATAATGATGACGATACGGAAGAAATTTTAATAATAAAGTATATAAAATATATAATTTTTCATCATAATTTCCATAATAATATGGAAAATCATGATGCTTAATACGGTCAGCCGGGTTGACTTAGAAGATGATCAATGTATTAAGTCAAAGTAGGCTCAGCTCAGTGCATGGTTTTGTTGAATAAAGATTGGATCAGGGAAAAGGAATCTTCCCTTGTAACAATAAAGAATGCATTAGAGATTTTCATAAGCTCACATCCTCAGATAACTTATTATCTTTTATGTATACTAGTATGTAAATATTATGATGACTTGGCTGTATGCATAAAAATCTAATATTCTAATATTTCATAAACGTGTTATACAGAGAGGACTTGATGCGGGAAGCTCATCGCTACATCGCTACTATTTGCTGTCATCATCAACAACATCATCATCAGCAGCAAAGAAGACAAGCAAAAAGAGGAATCATCATAAACAACATCATCATTTTAGCGGCAGTGGTGTTAGTGGTAGTATAGTGGTGGTGATCGCCGCGTCTCCTTCATCCTCATCAACATCATCATACACACATCCTGTGTGAAAGCAACAGCGTTTTCACTCTCCTATACTTATTCGCAATCAGTCAACCACAAAAAAACATATCTAGTCTACTAGCTACTTTCTCTAGCTCTCTTTTCTCATTCTTTCATTCTTTTCTTCTTTCTGGTTCTTCGTCATCAACTTCGTCGGCACAAAGAGCACAATTCAAAGAGGGTCAATTGCATAATATATTATCCATAATGTAGCAGTGTGGTAGAGGATATTATCAAGATGAGTTGTGTGAAATGCTGTAAAGCTGAGCTCAGACCAGAGCCGCTGCTCTGCTGTCGAGTTGAACGTTAAATAAAAAAGTGGTTTGCAGATCCTGTGATCCTCCTGGTGCTGCTGGTCTATGGTAAAAAAGTGAGAAGGATATATAGTTTACACACATATATAACACAACAGGAGAAAACGATAAAAAAGGAAGAAGAGGGGAAAAGGAGATAATGCAATTGAGGTGGTGGTGGTGGTAGTGATGGTGGCGGAGTAGAATAGAATAGAGTTTTGTGATGGTGGTAGTGGTGATGATGATGATGTTATCGTGGAGGATATGAGACAAGAACTCAATTGTGCCATGGGATTTAATTCACTAGTTGTGTTCGCCTAGTGCAAGTACACAGATGTGCATTTCTCTTCGTCGACGACGCTGCCAAGCAAGTCACAAAGCTTTTTACTCAGAATACTTGCTGAAGAGGTGAAGAAGGAGAGAAAAAGAGAAAGAGAGTTAAAAGGAGTTTTGATGCATGCATGCATACATATAGAAAACAAAGTATATACAGATGGATTCATGGTGAAAATTCATTCAGCAAAATAGAAAGAGAAGGAAGACAACAGAAAGTAGTTTGTTGTTGCTGGTGTGGTGGTGGTAGTGGTGAGTGTGGTGGTGTGACTACTACACTGCTACCACCTTATCGTCACACACTAACCAGAAACACTATCAACTATACACATCTCATCTCACGTACAAGTCTCTCAGAACAACGACAACAACACTGCTGTCTATTTTCAGCAATTTTTTTGTACCAAACAAAATGTATAGTATGATGAGGTGGTGGTGGTGATTTGATGGTGGTAGTCACTCATTTCCCTATTTTATATTCATATTTATCTGTGTGTGTCCCCATCTCCATGAAAAAATACTCTCATGGTGAAAAATAATAGTCAGTGGAGGAAAATGAATGAACAAAACTAAAAATTAAATTATCCAACTATCATCATCGTCGGCTCCAGTTTTCCATTCACTCGTGAGTTGGCTTGGCTTTGGTTTTGGCTGTTTCCCGGCTTCCTTCCGCTGTTACACAACTAAAATAAATATAAGCTGAGCTGAGCTCTGTCTCGACTACTGCAACACTTGCACTGGTTTATACGAAAATAGGAATATAATTTTTACGCCTCAGGCCTATTTGCGAGCTATGCTTTGCTGTTAAGTCATTTTCAGCGTGTAGGGACGTTTACAGTATGGAATGAATGAATGAGTGGAAAAGTGAAACTTTCTAGCTTAATCATCATCATCATGTTCTTCTTTTCAAGTTTTTCTTAGGGTAAAATGGTATAAAAAAGGATTTTGTGTGCATGGTTCGTTTTAGTGAGTTCGTCATCGTTGATGGGGATGATGATGACGATGATGGAGTGAAAATAAACTTTGTGTGTGGTTTGCTGCCTGGTAAAAGGTGGTAAAGTGAACGTTTTTAGTGGTTTTATCGTGTGCAAAAAAATTCGATAACAGCGGTGGTCATCATAAAAAATATAAATCATTTAAGAATTTCACCGGCTATTTTTACGTCCTGGCAGCACCAACTTCCAACCCAACTTCTATAAGTGCAATACATAATAAAAAATATATTGCAGGTTTACTACACACTACACTGGACTTTTCCGAGATATTCTCATCATCAGCATTCTTACAATAAGGAAAAAAATATATTTCATCTATTCAGTATGGAGAAAGTGAGTGAGTTGAAAATATATTTTACTGCTTTTCTGGTATTTGATGGGAAATGATGATAGTGAAACTATTTAGTTTTCCATTCATGTTTCAATTCTTCACTTGGCCACCACTTTAGTGTATAATTTTCAACTTTTTTTGGGAATAAAAAAGAACCGCCTAATTGCTTATAGTAAAAACAGGAAAATGCATGTTAATAGCAGTAATATAGAGTATAATAGTGTGTCATGTTAGAAAATTTTATGAATAAAATACTTATCTTGAGTTTAAGATAAGAAAAATTTCCACAAAACACATTAATTTATAAATATATGTTTCTCCTTAGCAGGTATGCAAATTGCTCTCGTATCTTGGCACGTTTAGTGAAGTGGAATATATGTATAATTTGTATAAAGAATGAATGGGAGAAGGAGTTTTGACCTCCTGAGCAGAGTAAAAGCTGTTTTCCAGATGATAATTACGTAGAGATTTGGAAAAGATCAAGAAACAAGGAAAGTGAGAAAAGTTGTTTGTGTAGGAGTTATGGCACGGTACAGCTACAGCTTTCCCTGGAGAGCATGAAAAGATGAAAAAGATTAGAGAATATATGTTAAAGTAGGACATATGTAGGTATTATGGTTCATTATGAGCATTTGTTGTTTATATTATGTTCTTTTTTTAACACCATTACAACATGAATATTACTAAGCTGCTCATTTGTTTCTAGTTCCTGTCTTGCATACATACATGCAAATAATATTTTTATGTTGAAGTGTTAGCATAATAAGCTATTTTGGTTCTTGGACCATGCTTATATTTTTTCTAGTAAACTTATTCCGCGAACGCAGCTTTTCATGGCGTTGAGCCAAAAAAATTGTAAAAAATTTGAAGATGAAAGGTGCAGGTGTAAATCAATTGACAAGAGTAAAATGGTTAGTAAGTTCATATAGCCCAGCTGGTAATGTAAATGTTATTAAATTTCATGCATGAAAAATGGAAATACTTGCTCTATATGTTTGTAATTCAATAGATATTGATATCTCTATGATCGTTCTCCAAGACATCTTCATTCTCAGAACATAGTTATTTAAAACCTTATCTAAAAAATCGTGGCCTTGCGCGGCTGGCCTTTACTTTTGAAAGAAAAAAAACTTAGAAATGATATTGAGTATCGTCATAAATCTTTTAAGTCGAGAACATATAAACATTTTGTATTTCCAGTCTTACTTCTTGCAATTTATTTTTGTACCGAAATAAACGAAATTAGCTAAACTGTATTTAAAACTGAAATATTGTGAAAAGAGAATGAAATTGTTAGTAAAATTAGCTTCAGAACATAACCTTACGGCGAAATAGTATACACCTGCTCATGAATTTACACTTCAGTTAAACAACCTACATTTGCGTTATACTTACCACGTTATGTATTTCTCAATAGTTCGGCGGGTATAATGTTGAAACTCTTTATTGCCACATTCGTATAATGGAATTGCGACAGAGTAAGGCATTCCTCTCATATATCAAGGTAAAAAAGACCGGGCAAACCTTAGCAAATCGTTCAGTTTTATTTCATGTGAGAAAGTTTATGCCAGTTGTGTTGTTGTTGCAGGTTATGTTAATCCCGTAAAGAAGATTACATAGCTTTTGCGGTTTCAGTTTGCACGTTATATCGTAATTTAATTAGCAAAAGCCGCTTACCTTTACACACACAAAGATAAAAAATATACAGAGCAACTTTCACCGCCTAATATATGCCCCATCCCACTTAAAATGCAATCAACGAGAACAATCACAACTACTCAAAAGCGGTAACTTGTATAATGGCAGGAACTAACCAGAAACACCAACGTGAAAAGTTTTCTGTAAGTAGTGTATGTTTGCTAGTTAGTTAGGCACTTGGAAAGATTAGCGGGCAAAGTTTAATAATGAAACTCAATATTTCCCATTTTACTACTCATGTAGTTGTAGCAAAAAAAACTACATAAATGTACTACAAAACCAGCGATGTCATGTGCTGCTAGAAAACGAGAAGATAGACGATAACAATTTTACAGGTAGTTATTTTTTCGGGGAGAAAAGGCAATTTATATTAAATACCCATACTAAACATTCATACATTCATACTTTTTCATGTATCTTTAATCCTTATCATAACAACCAACTCTTCAAAGTTTCACAACAGCCAAACGACCAGACCAACCCCCTATGACATTTAGGATTTTGCATATCAATACTCACCGTAATGAGTAGTTACACCGAACTGAAAGTTATGGAATTCTATTACCCGAAAAATAGCCTACTACACTCTGTGCTCCTTATATTGAAATCCATGCAAAAAAATTGCAAAAATCTAATTTACAGCCTATTAAACTTTATGGAGCTCACTTGTTTTCCGGTGCGGTGGTGGTTGTTATTTTCAATATGTGCAATGCATAATGTACTTATCCACCGTGTGCGTGGCTGTGAATGTAAGTAATGAATGTATTGCTTGTTCGTTTATACGCTGGAAGCCACAAGCTCCCCCATTCTCCTAGCCACAACAGTCATATCAACTCTCAAAGTACTCATAAAAGGGTTTTGATTTGACGATCACGACAGGGCTTAAATGGGCTAAAGGATGTTTGATGAATATTTGATTTATGGACGATATTCACACTTGCATACTACAACTACACAGAATGTAGGACATGTCTGCGATTACAACTACAACTATACTAGATATGCTGGGTTTTCTATGAAGGGATACTTGTGTTTTGTAGTTATATTAATAATTTAGGACAGGATATGACGTAGATGAACCTACTGATCACTGATCGTATAATATCGTATGATGTATAAAACGCATCACATTGACTAGGTTTATACCGCTAATACCTGCCTTGCCATTATTTGTGCAAAGTATATAGTCCAAATGCATTTGCGAACTAGGTACACCGGCATTGTATTTATATTTGGCATTTGTGTGCAAAGTGCAAAATTTATTGTAGAACATGCGGGGAAAGTTATAAGTTATACATCAGAGCAAACATGATTATCATGACACGCAGCATGATGATCTACACATAGCATGTTTGTGTTTGGTTGACTGCTTTAAACAGCTTACATTTCTCTAGCTCATTAAAATGCAAAGATCAGAGTAGAGAAGCTCATATTCTCTCTGGAAGCACGCATAAAAAGAAATGAGCTATTGAGGAAATATTTTTATGCTTGTAATTATGCATGACCGACGAGGGTAAACAAGTAGTAATTTTTTCGTGCATGTAAAATAGTGTATGTACACAATATCATGGCATGACATCTCATGACGTTTTACCAAACAAAAAATTGTTGTAACTTTTCACCTGCAAGATTGCTAATAAGGCCAAGAAAAAAAATCGGATGCGTGTATGCAATATTTATGTATGTACCTATTTATATATGAGATTTGTGGGTTTATACGTTTTGCCATGAAAATCTGATATGAAGCTGGGGTCGTAGGATTAGACAGGCAGCGACAACATCAACGCAAAAATGTGGAACAAACAGTGGATATCCTTCGTCATATGCAGAAAAGTATATAAACTGGAGAGGAAAAAAGAGGATATAAAAAAGTGAGGAGTAATCTGTGAACATGTTTGCTTTACGACGGCATAATATAGGCAGTTTGATGGTTTGTAAGTTCATTCGGAAAGAGAGATAGAGAATTTGGCAGACAGGCAGCAAGCTGAGTTGGGCAGGGAGCGAAAGAGGAAAGAGAAAAAATAAGCTCATGAAAGCTTGTTGGTTTCCATAATCCATCTTGGAAAATTATTGCCCTCTTGACAGTAAATATAACCCATGCCATATGTTCCACTTCCTGTGTCTTTAATATAGTCTACATTCTACATCTACAAAATTTTATTTCGTGTAGTACATTCTGTGATATCCTGAATATGATTATATAACAATCTTGCATGTAGGTATATACAAACATAAAGTTGGAAACCACTTCAAGACATATCATAATATTTTCTACTTTTCGATCATGGTTTTGATCCTTCGTCTATACTAAATTTATGTATTGATAGTTAGCAAAGCTGCCATGAGCTATTTTATTTGGGCCACAATTCCTGATTTACATCAAAGTACTAATCTACTAAACTTTAGCTTTAAGCGGTCACACTTACAAAATTAAGGGCGATTGAGCCCATTTAGCGTCTACTTCAACATACAACGTCAATCAATGCCCAATATGTTAAACCACTGTAGGGCAGAATAAATCAAGAACATAATTATTCTTTGTAATAATTATCATTTTGAAATTAAACGTAGAATTTTTTTGGAGAAGTAAATATTCATATGCACCCTGTGTACATCAGAGGTTATTACGTGCCACACGTGGTAAAAGTACGTTACAGGACCTCCTTGGAACCTGAGTATTTTTAAATTTATTCTACGAATGCAGTTTTTGGTGTTGAAGAGTAAGGAGCAAATTTATTAATATTTACTAATTACTACCCACTGGTTACCTGCCTATGCCACAATGTCAAAATATTTTATACAACTTGTATATATGGCTTCCCAGATACTTTCGTTAATTTCTCCCTTTTCCAACAGTTTTTACCGGTTTTTGTTTAAATGAAAAGTTTGATAACATATAAGCAAGCTTTTAATTTATCATACAGTTGTAATTTACAATAGTTTACTGCTAAATTACGTAGGTACATACTTATTGCCTAGCTCTTAATTTGGGTTGATTAGGTTCAAACAATTTCGTAACTACTCATTAAATTCAACTGCGCTGTTTTAACTATGACTGAGTAATCAATTGTATGTTAACTATTCAGACTACAAAATAACTAATAGATAGTGTTGAATTTTGTGAATAAAATATCTAACACCAGTTTAAAGTAATTCACGTACTCGCACATGCTCACCGTGTTCATTCACCACATTGTAGTGAGCCCAAGAGTTAGGTAACGTAAGTTGTAGTTTTTTTTACTGTAGGAACATGGACATATTGGGTAGTCACTGACTCTCTACAAACTTTGGGCTTACCTGTTTTAGTACTCCAAATTTTTTATTGCTTTCACACAAGACTCTTCATGATACTTGAGCCCATGATGAAAAACAACACAACAATGGAGCAGGTCATTATCCAAATTATTATTGTCTATCTTCTATTTATTCACCAATTTGTTACCCTTCTTGAGCACCATCATCTACAACTATTAAACCACTCATCAGTTTTACAAGAAAATGGCTTAACAAATATACCATTATGCATATAAGACTAGTTGAAAAGAAGGTTAAAGAAAGTCAAGTATGAAGCAGAGGTTTTTATGTACACAAAAGTATAAAAATTAGCTAACGGGCAAGTATAAAAAATATGACATTCCAACTGCTTAGTATTCATCTTACTACTTTGTTAGCATGCATTAATTTACTGTCAAGCTTTTTAATTCCTACAATAATAAGCTTTCATCTATTCATTTCGGCAGAAATACAGTTTTTTATTATGTACACGAACTATTTTAGAGAATATGACATTTGTCATTTTATTTTGGAATTTCTTTAAAATAAAATTAAGTATCTCATAAAAATGGAATCCATCCTGAGGATATAGAAGGAAAGGGCATAAATGCATAATAACAACAGTAACAATGACATCAGATACCATTAATAATAATATGGTTTGATAAGCCCTTTCAACTTCATATTTTAAGTATACTTTTCCAAATAAAACAAAACAAATAGTCTAAAAAAATAAACGAGGGACATGAGAGAGCAAACAGTAGTAGTTATTTTCTCTGACAAAAATCCATCGGGACAAAACAAGCTGTAGCTCTTTTTTTCTGTTGTCCTGATTATACCAAACTGATGGGGGAGGATACACAAAAGACATAATCCCAGAGTTTTAGAGTTCTTTTGAGTGATATTTGTGGTTGTGGGTTAATTTTTATGACATGCAACTTATATTGCTGTGTGCTGATGAATGATATATTCTTTGCCTAATAATATTGCAATTTTAGTACTCAGCCATGAGGACTGCTGCCATGTATTGAACGATTTCTCTCTTGTACCGCTGCTACTTAAGCCATTCTTTTCTTCACCAACCAACAAATGGTTTCCCATCATCATAATCCCATACCAGCCAAAAAAACAGAACAGCAAACAGCAAAAATAGAAAACCCCAATATTAATTCTATTCAAGATAAATATACACAGACCTACTCCTACTTACGTTTTTATAGCCGTGTTATTATTATTATAGATGCCCATGAATATTATTATTATTATTACCTAAAAAACCGTTAACAGAAAATCCAGAAGCCAAAACCACCACACAAATATGTACAAGCTTTTTTTAACTTCGTTTATTTCCTTTTCCTTCTTTACTATTTACAAAGCCATGCATCGACAACAAAATACTTTCAAGTTTTCCCCGTTAACTTTTACTTCTCCATTTTTCCTTTCCTTATTTCCTTTCTTTTTCCAACTTATAGTTGAAGGTATGTAATGATGAGCATTTATCGAATTAGACTATACACTACCATTCATGCTCCATACTTACATATTGTTCCTTTGTTGTTGTTGTGCTGTTGCTGAAAAGAAATAAAAATGTATATTATAACCCTGCTTGCCATGATGCCATGTCATATGCTTTCCCCACTTACAAAAGACGGTTATATACGATGCGTTTCTCTTCTTCCGATGCTACCCTCTCATCGTTGTTGTTAAGTGTATATAAATAAATATACCGAAATATATATCTACTTGTGTACATGTTCATGACTATCAAAAAAATTCATGGCTCACTTCATGGATTTTCGCTGGGAGAAAAGAGAAGAATAAAGAAGAGTGGATAAAGAGGGAGAAAGAAATGCCAAAATACTTATTGCATATTACATGGCAGGAGAGAACGTGAAATGGAATTTTCCGATTCCCAAAACTGTCCATATGACTTAACTTTTTTTCTGACTTTCTCCATTTTTCTACTTCTTACTCGACTGATATGGCATAACGTAAACTGCTATAAAATGTATATGTATATTTTTAGAATGGGTTTATTATTACATAAGAGGTACGCCATGGGTATAATGCGTAGTCATATTCTCATGAGTACGACAGAAGTATATAGTAAACATATATAACGTATATATAACAAAAAAAGGAAATATTCTAAACCCATTCAGTGAGATGTGTATGTAACGTACTTTCTCGTTCCGAAGAAAGTGTATTATACCACCGCGTTCCATATAATATATTTAAGCTGTACTAGACTAAGCGGGAGAAATGAAGTAGTTTTATATGTTCACCTCAGAAGGAAAAGCCAGCATTTTTTTATTTTCCGTGAATTTTTATAATGCAATTTCTGTCACTGATGGCACTGGCTACATATCTAGTGGTGTATAATGGCGGTGGTTGGTGGATCGGGCTGTGTGCTGGCACACACAATAACTGTACACTATATTATATGCGTTGGAAAACCCAGCCAGTGGAAAAAAGTATTCTTGTATGGATCACCAGGCAAGTTTACACGGGGGCCTTTATCTTTTAAAGAAAAAATAAAATCCATCTACATCCAAAGTAAAGCAACAGAGAAAGATAGAGACTGTTAGGGTTCAGAGAACCAAGAAGAAGAAAACGGTCATACAACAGATGAATTCAATTTTTATGCATTTCTTCTTTTTTCATATTTTTGTGGACATTTTTTCCTGTCTTTTTTATGTATGTTTCTCTCACGTATTATAAAAGAGAATGAGGTGGATTGATATTATTAACTGGTAACAGCTTGCATATTATATGGCTACTGGCTATGCTCGGATGTCCTTTTGCTAACGGTCATAGTCATGTGGAAATAAAATTCGTGCTTTTCAAAGAAAATTTAGATAAACGTCCATCTCTTTTTTGTGAGTGAACAGAAAGAGTGGGAGGGGATATACAATGATAATATGGCAGCAGTATGTTTGTGTGTGTGTGGAAGAGAGAGAGAGAGAAAGGATGAGTGTACATGATATTGTCCTGTCCACCACCACCTCTGGTGAAAGTTGTATGATGTTGATGGTGGTGAGTTGTCTACCAGAATTTTTTGTGCCGCCATACATCCTATCATAGTGCATCGCCACTATCACTATTGCCGCCAGCATGTAAACCTACTTTTTGTAAAAAAAAAATATATATGTGTTGGCGACACGATGTACAAGCCAATCAATGATGCCAGCGGTGTGGAGTCAAGCATGGAAATGGAGCTTTGCGAGC
>JAQIWN010002817.1:0-14660 GCA_034699025.1 Entomobrya cf. arborea Gr-Col-00668
TTTTTCAAATGAGAGCAGGTTGCTAACCAAGTTTGTTTTGTACCCGAACTAATGTATTTAAATGGAGGCGGAGGAAAACATATGAAATTTACCCTAGCTATTCTTCCATATCCTTTATTCTTCCAAGGTTCAGTCTACGCAGTAATAATGAATAATGATTCTGATACAAATGCTCTCGTTATATAGGTCTCTTTCCCTTCTCTGTTAAAAAAATATTTCCATGTCTTAAATCATGTCTACTCTTGTGCATGACATACAATCTTGCTGACACATCACATCACAACAAAGTAGAAGCAGAAAAAAATAACATAAAACACAACACCATCAGCTCAGGGAAGGACGGGAACATAGCTTTAAAAACCTTGTAGCTGTGTTATATTGACTTTGCAGATAAAAAGAAATATATGAAATCCAGCAGATATAGTCAACCACACAACTACCAACTACCACCACCAACACGATGCCACTTTTCTCAACTGTTTCAAAGAAAAGTCATTATGAAAATCTTCTGGACCAGCAGTTTCAATCTCCCTACGGTTCCTGTTATAAATGCGTTTTATATCTCTCCCTCTATGCTATATGATAATAATAAGAATTGGTTTGCTTGACTTGAGAAAGTCTTGCACGTTGGCTGGTGTGTTTTGTTCATTTTTTTTCTTTCAAGTTAAGAGCAGCATACACATGAGAGAAGGAGACGGGAAGCGAGGAAATCCATTAGTGAATGCAAAAAGTAGAAACAAGGCTTATTGCCGAGAAAGGATTAAGCACAGGAAAAGGAGTAGAGTTAAGTAAGTACAGAGCGAAAGTCCTCCTCGTCCGATCCAAAAATTCAACTTGACACAAGCTCAGTCAAATCGAAAGGATTGCGTCCACAAGGGTGGACACTGGACAAGACGTAAGACGCCGCGAAAGAGCAAAAAAATAAGCGAAAGCCTTAATTCTTCTAAAAGTACGGATTTTCCATCTCTTTCACGCCTCTCAATAAGCCTTGCTTTATGTAGGATGTACAACATGAATAAGAAAAATACAACAGAGAGAGAGAGAGATGCAGAGAGGCAAAGACCAGCGTCGAGATGTCGTCTTCTTGACTTGAGTACTTGAGTTAAGATAGGTATGTGTCCACGGCCACACACAAAAGAAGAGTATTTTTATTGCCCGTATTCCATGCACGCGTCAGCTTTGAACGAGAAGGCATACTTGAATTGAAAGACAACTAACTGGCAAAAGCACAAAAACACAAAAATACCTGAATAGTATACGAGAAAGGAAAGTGGCAACAAACGAGAGAGAGAGAGAGAGAGACAAGGATAGTACGCAATATCAAGAGAAAACTCAAAAGTCTGCGTGTAAAATAGAACGAGGACAAGGGATAAAATGTGTGGTACTTAATGGAGCTACTAATGGGTACATAGGATTTACTTTCTATACTAATACTACTTTTAGTAGTGTGTCCACCAGCTTCTCAAGAAAAGAGTTTCCATGAAGCGACTTTTTGTATACATGGAAGCCCTGTGACTGCCTCTCATCTTCGCACTCAACTCGCCAACAACAACGCGAAAAATAAACCCCAGTGGTTCTTTTCACCGAGCTAGTTTCACCTAAAAAAGGAGATTTTATCTGCTTACTAGCTAATAAATATTATCTCTTTCCCCTTCTTATTGCTTTGGATATGTAGTGGAACTATGTTCTTTCGCTGTTATTAGATTTCCATCTAAAAATAACTAATATTTTTAGAGTGACGATTTTCGGGAGCAAAGATGACTGCGCGTAAGAAAATGGATTCCGTATATAATGTATACCGTGTCGTGTTGTTGTTGTGGAGGAAATGGTAATGGTCATTGAATTTTAAAATGAGACCATTTACTTCATCGCTGAGATAGACGATGCGAGATGCCAAGACGTTTTATCGGATTGGAGAAAATACTTTCGCTTTTAGGTACTTTCGTTGGTAGTGAGGAAGTCGCAATGATGTCGACTATACTACAAATAATCTGTCATAAGTCATTAGGAAAGGATTCAGGTTTCTGCGGGAGGCAGCATGTACTCGTACTCTCCAAAATATATCTGGAGAAAAAGGAACAAAAAATCCGAGGACTACGTGGAATCCGATCAAATCTATTGAAATGCGAATCATTTTCATGCTTCTACGTTGCTATCCACACACACGTGTCATGATGAGCAGTCAGAGATCGAAGACCGGTGTTCATACTGATCTACGGACTATGCTGGTCAAATTAAAATGTATTAATTCAAATACGTTTCACATCAAAAGCACTTGACTAAAACAAATAGGAGCCAATTAAAAACCCTTCAATCTTTCACAAGAGAAAAAAATCCCTATGAAGTTAAGATATAATGATGAAAGAACTGTGATGTGATTTTTATCACTTCCATCTATTCATGAGCTCTCTATTTCTTACAAAATGCTTCTGGAATACAGAATATTCTACTGTTATTACGCCATGCGTGTAAAATATTATAATATGGTCCTGTCAGCTACTCATCTCTGCTGAGAACTGAGAAAAACAAACGAATATTTTCTGACCATGAGTGACAAAAGGCACCCTATTTCCTTCTTGCCTCAACTATAAGTAGCATGTATGTAAGGAAGACACGAAAAGCTGTCAAGTCATCAGATAAGTTAAAAAGCAAAATGACAGGTGTAGTTTCATCATCAGCAGCGTTCCTTCATAATTGCTGCCTTTTTTTAATCTTGCAGACCTTCATCATCGAAGCCAAACTACAGAAATGTACATATATCTTTGCTTGGATAATCTATTTAAAACTGTTCTATTGTTTGGTCATCTGCGTTTTCATCACAATAATTTTGCTGAGTCGCCTCCCGTCAACTTATCATGTCTATTGTGTAAAATGAGTCAACAAATGATTTTATGCAGTGATTACATAAATTAAATTGAAAAGTACACATTTTCTCTGGAACAACGCCTGCACTTTATATCTATACTACAAATATACAATAGCCGATTATCACAGTACTTTAATCTGTTTCAGAATGTGATGCATACAATATACAGACTCAGGCCCCGTAATTGAATCAAATCTTATTTCAGTTTTGTCACATGCCATACCAATGCAACTTCTGCTGGAAGTATATTGATTGACGTATTCTTTTACCCCAGTTTATTTTATTGGTTTTGTTCTTACATGCTACGGACGGATAAATATCAAACTTACATAGTACACTGTACGTCTGTGAAAGAGATACACATCTCTTTGCAGACGTTTATAACCTCAACAAGAAACATTAATATTTTACTAATTTTTCTTTAACTGCATATCGGTGATTGAGTTAAAACCTAAAACTCAATAAAGAAACACAAAATTAATGATAGTTCACCATAATCGTTAGATGCATATATTTTCTCAACGCTTCTTCAAATCTCTTCTCATCGTCACGACTGATGAACAGAACAATTCGTGATCAACCAAAGCTCACGGTTCGTTCGAAGATCAAGTATCATGAATCAACTTCATAATTGCAATGTGATGTGTATAGCTACTACCGCGAGCTGATAAACAATGCACCTTATATAACTAATCACAATATTGTAATTGTAACCGTTTCCCTGAAATATGAGCTCGCTCAGAAAGAACATTTTAAAGATTATGATTATGATGATGGTATGGCGTTCGGTATTTTTTTATATGAATACATCACGTAGCATGCAATTAGCCCGACGGGTTACTGCAGATCAAGATATCAAGCCCGACATTGATTTTACTTTAATGATTGCCCAAAAAAATCTCGTAAAAAATAGTCCACCCATAAGAAACGCAAGCATTACAGTTTTAAAATGTTATTTGGTGACTACGAATTAAATGAAACGCTTTGCCTAAGATTATACAGAACAACATCATCAATAAATTTAGACTTCTTATTACCATTTTTTTCTTAAGCGTCTCTTTCTTAAGATCATTTTCTATATGCTGCGTTTAAGAATAATCGAGGAGGGGTGGAATTTTAAGACGCGAGAGCAATCCATCTTCCTAAATTCCTTCACTGCTCTTTTGTCACGGACAATTTTCATACACACGTGATTGTGGCTGCTGTAAGTATCGTGTGGCATACCTCCACCTATATTTGACAGCCTTTGCAATAATATAGTAACACCTCTCGATCGAAGTAGAACTGCTTAAGGAAAAATTTACCCTAGCACTTATAAAGTTTTGGTTGCCCAACCTATTTATATTTTTAAATTACCCGTTGCAGCATTTGGGAATTTTATAATTAATCAAAACCATCACATTATTTACCTCTTAGTTTATTTATTTTCTAGTATATTTGATTTTTTGAAGTTTTAATCTGAAACGTAATGAAACAACCGTTTTATATATCTTTAAATTCTCACAAGAAGTTTGATTGATCAGTGATATTAATTAGCATCTCAATTAAATAGTACGTTATCTAAAAGCTGTGGATACATATGCTACAGGTTAAATTACAATTGCCGAGGTGCCGATACGATTCTAATAATTTTGGGGATCATCGATTGCCAGCAACCCTACATCATGTCATCAACATTTCAATGTTCATAGTACCGCAGGATTACGAAGGAAAACTTTCTTCGGCCCCTGATCACCAAATATACATACCGAGACTGAAAAAGTATTAAAAAGGTTCATACTCTCAGAACCCTCATCATATAATCATCGTCATCCACCCGTCTAAAAATACTACACACATCAAGCAAAAGATGAAAAAGTGGAAACTTAACATTAGAGAGGTAGGTAGAAGGTGTTGCTTCACATTTGTACATAATGCCTTTTTTTCTTCTAAATGCACACAAGCTCAATACATTTCACTCACACATTCACATTAGATCGTTCAATCGTTCGTTAGAGAGAAGCTTGTATTTTTACAACTTCTATCTCCTATCATTCCTTCCTCCTATTTTTTTCTCTCTCTTGATGATGTGTATGTATAAAAAGGAAAAAAAGGAATTTTCTCTCGTGGAATAAAAGTAGTTTTAACATTCGCATATATTTATAACACTATCAAGCAGCATAGCATTACTGCGAAGCGACACTGTGTGTAATGTTAGTGTTGAAGCTTTTAACTTTCTCTCTTTTGCCCTTTTTTCTTTTCAGAATCAACGAACTCAAGCGTGTTTATTGAAAAATCATTCTGCCTTGAAAGCATGCCATGAGCCTAAAACCCTGTAATCGAAAATTCATGTCTCACCCAGAACAAAAATCCGACAATCCATCCATACTTTTTCCATCATCATCATCAGTAGAGGCGCAAAGCAACATGAAATAAATGCAACAGAAAGTAGAGAAAGGAAGCGAAAATAGTGTTGGTGGTGGTGGGAATCAGCCTCCCACATCAGCATCACACCACCATCATCATCACTGCAGACGCCAACGAAGAATCAGTTCGTTTTTTTTACTTGTATAGTGTATGTAGTAGGTAAACTGTGTCCATAATATATGTAAAAATACACACAAGAAAAGCATGAAACATTCACTTCTTCTTTCTTTCTATCGCATTACATAATGTAACAACAACTTCTTAGTTTTGATGATGATCACTGTGTAGGTTCACTCCAAAGACTTTTTCTTCTTCTTCTTACTAGTTAGTTCCCCGAAAAATAGAACAAACCAAAAAAGCACAAATTTTGTAAAAGGGAATTTTTACTTTGTAACCACTGACTGTGTGTGTTGGTTTGGTATATTATGTCAATTTCATTCTCTTCTATAAGGCATGTATATGCTAACAACTCACCTCTTTTCGTGTCTCCACATCCCATTTGATACATTTGTCTCTTGATTCGCTCGTCAAATCGACTTGGCCATTTCCTTTTATTTTTTCCTTCGTCTCTTTTTCTACTTTTTTAGTGTACGTATTTTCTTTTTTCATAATGTTAGTCGAAAAAAATACACACATATAAATTTACAATGCACATACACAATTTGAGAGCATCAAAGCGTCAAGAAAGTGTACAAAAAAAAGAAAAGTAAAAAGAGATGATCATCATGAGTATGAGTAAAAATGCGGAATACTGACTCTCTACTCGCCACTTTTTTTGTAATAATGCGATACATACATTATCCTATCCTCTTATAAGAATGAGCTATCTATCACCGATCAGTACCATGACTTTTTTCTTAAAAAGTCAGCTTGGGAAAAAGTGATACAAAAATTGGAATATGAAAGTGGAAGTTGTAGTAGTATAAGTAAGTTGCATGAATAAAAAAAGGTAGAGTAGGCTTGTTGAATCAACCTATCCAGTGAAACGAGAAAAGAAAAACGTATTTTTTTTCTTCTGTAAAAAACTTAAGTTCACATCATCAACATCATGATCATGAGAGAATCAAGCTTGAGAGCACGCTGCCATTTTAGTGAATAAAAAGGATTCCTTAATACTGACACTGTTGAATAACTTGAGCTTCTGTTATCTTTCACAGAACAGCAGAGAAAAAAGAGTAAAGTGAGTGAACAAGAAGAGAAACCTAAAAAACCAATCCAATCCAACTGGTAACTTTTTCCGTGCACGTACGTGTACACGTTAAAAAGGAACAGGGAGAATAATAATAAAAATGGAACTCATTCGATAAGGTGAGTACTGAAAGCAAGCCAGACCAGAGACGAATGCAAATTCGTCGCTTCTCATGACAATTGTATTTTTCTACTTTCTACTGCGTACATACATTTCATCTTACTTATATCGATGCATATGTAAGTATAATGTATATAGAGATAAATACTTACCCATTTACACTGGTATTTGTGAGAAACCAGGATAACACGGAACTTGCTAAGGTGAGCCACAGCTGCCAAAACGTGTTGTCCGAATTCTCAATGCAAGTGTCGAGGAATAACTGGGTGCTCTCATCCATCTCAAACTGTTCGAATTTATCGCCAATCTCCCGGGACAGCTCTTTCATCCTCACTTCATCAATACGATACCACTGAAAAATAAGAGAAAAATATTAAAACTAAATTTTTTTTAAAGCTATTACCATCATGACCCCAGTCAAAACTAGATAACCATTATACATCAGCAGTTTTAGCACAGAAGTAGGTGTTGGTATCGTCACCTAAACCACTAATTAATATTTTTTTTTGAAGAACTTGCTTCGGTACTTTCCTCAAGCAGATTTCGATCAATGTTATCATCACTTTCGGAAAAATATTAATAATAACAATGCAACCCAAGATGAATGGGGATGCATGTTGAGTGTATATTAATACGCTTGTCTCACAAAAGGTAGTAATTAGTGCAGACATTGAAAAACCTGACCTTAAACAAAGTGTAATTGGTACATTTCGTGTGCGGGGTACACATGCAATACATATTGCAGTGTTAATTGGCAAATAAATTGCAGTTCCCATCTCTCCTTTTTTGTTTTCGCATCATCAAAACAACTTCTATGTGGTTGGTCTGCACACGTTTAAACGAATCAAATGCAAAAAAGACCACTTAAAAAAATCACAAAAATAATACTACGAAACCAGTAATTAGTCATGATTTGCAATTGTAATGACCATTCACATAATCAAAAATTTCCATTAATATTTTCATCGTGAGAAAATGGTTTTCTTAGTCAATATTCTTAATATGTTCTCGATTGCAATCATCTCGATTTTTGTATTGGAAAAGTTCATATAACGAGCTCGATAGTAATTAAATCGCTTATTTTATTTTTTTATTTTTTATTTTTGAGAAACTGAAAAGATGGCCCAAAAGTCTTTATGATTTTAGGCTTGACTAAATTACTACTTTGCTCTACTGCTATAAAATAATTAATAAATCCTAAAGACGGGTTTCGAACAGTGTACAATTAATATAAAATATTTACAGCATTGCAGAACTCAGAAAAAAAATTGCACTTTATAATTCCTTTTCACCTACCAAATAAGAAGCAAATCATGAATTTCTCAAACAAATAAGCGAAAAATGCCTAAGGATAATAACATGTTCATGACAAAGTTCAGACCGCTTTTAATATTTTCAATCAGTTATATTTCTACCATATTTAATCATTTCAACCATGACTTTCAGTTTTGTTTTTGAACATCTGAGGCAGAATGATATGAAATGAGTACATACACAAATTTATTGAAACTTATCGTTAGAAGAATCGCACTCGCTTATGCCTGTGTGTAATCAACAAGGAACAAGTCATGTATGCCCTAATCATCAATATTCTTCTTAATAGTTATCATCTATGCAAAAAGGCTGATATCCAAACTTTCAACTCCCACATAAGCATCATATACATCATTAGATTACCAACATTAAATCATCAAATCCTCTTTCTCATTATTCGATTCTTCAAAAAACGTGAAAGATTACGCCTTTTATCGCATAATCATAATCACCACAATACAATGCATGACTTTTCTTCTTTTAGGGACATGCAGGACTTTCCGTAAATAGACCCGTAGGCGATAATTGTTTTCATTCTTTTGAACGTAAAATTATATTGTGTTACTTTTGAGAAGTTTAGCTTTCTTTCCAAGAATTATTTATTTGCTCAAGATTCTGGTTCAAATGAGCAATATATTTATAATGATTTAAGAATTTGTAATATAACCAGCTCAAGTATGTGTGGGTGATATTGATATTATAACATGATACTTAAATATTATCTATGTATGTGTTATTTTAACCAGCGCTAAAGAAATAGTGTTACATATACGCTATAATACTATCATTTAGGCGTAAGTATCAATAAATTATAAAGAAAATATATAATACATAATGTGAAGAACGAGGGAGAAAGGAAGTGAAAAACTACAATCGCAATCTGAGAAATTGAATGAATGAATACACAAAAATTGGAATTCTGCCAAGATAAAAAATCTAAAGCTGTTGTGTCTTTCTTACATTGATGTCAATTTCCCCATTCTATTTACATTTTCGTACAGTAAAGTAATGCGACACAGCCACACGGAGAATAAACAAAAAAAATACAGAGAAAGTATTTTGCGCTGATGATCATGATGATGACGATGACGAAGATGATTTGACGCAAATATTATTCTTTGAATATGGAAAAGAAAACACAGTGCAAATAAGGATGCAAAAGTATAAAGTGGTAACAATTCAATTACGAAACACGTGTTTACCAAGAAGAGAAACTATATTTACATTTGAGAGGTATGTATATATGTGTGTTTTATTTGCAAAATTGACGATGAAAGCATTACTTTTTAAAAATTACTGAGTCTCTCTCGCTCTTTCCCTCTTTTACTAAAATCTATTTTGTTCAAATAACAGAAAATTGTTTGTATGTACCTAACATGCATACACAATATATACCGTACGTACGTACCATGTGCATAACATTACTCATACAAGCTATTATTTAGCAACAAAGAAAACACATTTTCAAAAGAAAGGACCAAGTGTTGTGAGTAGAGTGTAGTTGTGTTACGGGCCTATGTTATATCATGAGAATGAAAATTTTCTTAGAAAAATGATAATAAATAAAGTCGACACTCCTCAAGTAAAAGAGAGTGCTTCTAAAGAGATTTCTCTTCTAGCAATTCAACAGGAACAACAACAAAGAAACAGAAGTACATAGACGTATATTTTATTTTTTCTCTCTATTTCCTTCCTTTTGGACTTGTGTCTTTTCTTTACATAAAAGATCTCTCTTTTCTGCATTTTGTAAATGCCTACAAACATCTTACAAATATATATACAATATATGTATATCTATACATATTCTCTCAATTGTGGTATTATGTTCCAAGTGAATTATAAAAATGTTAGTAGACAGTAGTACTCAAGTCATTTTGCATAAGAGTAGTAAAAACAAGTATAACAACAAAATCATATACATACTTGAAGATGTATATGTATGAGTACATTAAGAATATAACCGAAAACATTTTTTTTTGTCATTCAGGGAAAAGGGGTGACACTATCTTTTACCGAACGACAGCTTAGGTTCCCTTCAATAATGTCATTCGCCCATGTAGTAGCTTATATGGATGCAAAGTAATAACACAGACAACAACATCAATGACTTCTTGCTGTGCAATCTTTTATTTCGTTTAATTTTTTTCCACTGTTTCAACTAAACTTCTTTTCCTCTCTTCTTAAAAAATAATGCCAAAAGAAAGTCAGTGAAGTTATAATGCATGTCTCAATACATTGATTTTGATGACAATGTAGTCACACAAGTCGATATGCTTTCTTTACTTATTTAGAGTCTCACGGTATTTCACTTTTCTCTACAGATGATGATGATGTGCTGTGAGAAAAAGCGTACAAACATCCAATAAATTCCTTTTTTCTTAAAACGCCTGAAAATATACACAAAGGAACAACTCCAGGATGTACCAAGTACAACAAAAAATCAAAAGTAGAAGTAGTACAGAACTACATTATAAGGTGAGTTATGCATGCATGTATTCAGGACCACCACCACCAGCCAGAAGATGACTATGATGTTGATGACTATGATGACTTGAGAGCGTTAAACTTATATTATGCATATAAATTATCTACACAATATATGTATCGTGCTTACTACTATTGACTATGACGAACATTTCCCCTTAAATCCTCTTGCTGATGGTGCCTGCCTGGGTACTTACTACTTTCTTTAACTTTCTCGTCAGTGAGAACTCAAGCAGCCAGCGAAAAACGACAAGATGAACGAAGCGAAAGGATGAGAGAGAATAGAACAGAAGAAGTCATCCAATGATGTAAAGTAATGTTCATGTTCTATTACAATGTACGGCGACGACATTGAATACTGCACCAAAAGAGAACAAAAATCTATCAACAGCACCCTAATAAAAAACCATATATGTAAATATCTACAAAAATACACAGCAACACACAAAGGAGAATCCTTGCCTTCGTCGATGAAAATATATAGCTTTTTTGTGTTATTACAAAGTAAAGCAAAGTGGTAAGTGTGTTATTCGACTTTGTTATTTGAATTCTTCTTTTAAATCTCAATACAACGTCACCCTTTTTCACACACATGTATGTGTACTACTTACTTTTTACATTAACGAAAGTAAAAATATATACATACAAACTTATATATGCATGGTATACTTATGTATTAGACGGTTACCATTTTACCACCACCATCACTGCCGCCAAGAAGACCAGGAAAGTAAAAACGAGTTGACTTTGAAGCAAAGGGAAAGAAAAAAGGTGGCAATGCTTTTATTCTACCTCTCTTTCTTTCTTTTATACCTAAAACTCTGTTTCTCTCTCCTCATCGTTATCATCATCTTCGTAATTCCTGAATGTATCTACAAAGAGGGCACATTGAAATAAGGAAGACATGACACAAAAAAGATTGCCCCTTTACGCTCTCATTCTGTTCGAATTCACACATGCATTTTGTGAAATAACAACGCACAGACACACATCAAGATGATCAGAGCTACCCATTTTTTCTTCAAAGTAATGTAATATAAGTAAAGTAAGTAAAAAAGATGGAGATGAGGTGATAGGGATATAAACATTTATATTGTACTGTACTTGAATGGATGAAAAAGTGAAAATGTATTACTTAGCGCCATCATCATCGTTACATCACGAAGAAAATAAGAGAGGAAGAACCAACCCAGGTCGGTTGGTGGTTGTTTGAATAAGAAAAGAATAAAGAAAGCTAGTGTGTGTCTGTGTTTTTTTCTCATTTTTAAGGCTCCAAGGAAAGCTTTCACTTTCAATAATAATGTGTACGTAGTTTTCAACTTTTATAAAACTCATATAATAATAATAGAGGAACACACACAGAGGGAAGATGAAGAAAAAAAAAGTGAGTGAGAAGTAGTGTGTTAGGGCACATGTGTGCATGTCATCGTCATCTTCCATGTCTTTTTCCTTTCTTCCGCTGCTTCTTTTTTCTCTATCAGGTTTTTTCCCTTTTAAACCAGTTGGTGGATGCTTACTATGCAATGCTTTCATCCAATTTTCTTTCTCTTTTACCCGATTTTTCTCAAAACCCACTTTACATCCTAAACAGGAGTTGAAGAGAGAGTGAGAGAGAGAGAGGGAAAGAGACACGACAAGATGAGAAGGTGGTGGTGGTAGAAAAGGAGATGAGAGAGAGAGAAAATAGAATAAGATGTACGTATAATAATAATACCATGGAAGAAAGCAGGTACAAAGTAAGACACACACATCACACATGCAATGCATCATCCATGCATACATGGTTTCTTTCATTGTTCGAGTGAGTGAGTATCGTTCTCCTCCTCAGATCATCGCGATGATGATCATCATCACTTTCCTTACAATAACCAGCACAGCTCCCAATGTACCATTATTTGACGAGGACTGAGAGTGTTGGTAGAGAGCAGATGGGAAATGAAGGCGATGCCTCATTCACTTTTGTATTCAAGCAATTTCTTTAAAAACCTATCACTTATACATACATACTTTCCAGATGCATGAAAATAGAGAGAGAGACGCTCAATGATGATCATCAAAGGATGAAGGAAACGGTGCGAAAATGGTGACAATTTTAATGATACTTCCCTTCAGCCCTTTCACTTTGTGTACACCTTCTACTCAGCAAATATTGCGTAATACAGAGTATTATATTTCAGATACATTCATCTTCAAATGCAAAACGATCCCATTAGTTCCAGACGAAATGGATGAATGTGTACGTGTAAAAAGAGAGTTGTTTGCTTTCTATCCTAATCCTTACGAAACGAGTATTTATCTGTCTAAAGTAACTACACCAAAATGGACTACTAGAAACCATTGATGAAGGTTTTGGGTCTATAATAAAACGATTTGTAACTCGCGACCCATTAAAGTTCCCACAAAACGAATAGGTATAGTATTCATACTCATTTCAATCTATCATTATTACCAATGTCCTCTGCTGTTTCCTCATTGCAAGGTGCTGAATCCGTGAGTTTACATGAAACGAGTAACCTGGGATTGCATAATGTACAGTAATAAGGATGTGTGAGTTTGTTTTTCTGAGAGATGTAAATTGAGGTGTTAAGTAATAATATATGTAGGAGGTCTAGGTAGGTGGATGCAGCGTTAGATTACAATGAAAGGAATGCAATGTATTACAATCGGATGCTCTTTTTCACAGGTGTAATGTCAGGTTTTTATTAAGAAATATGATATTATGCTAATTCAAAGATTTACAAGTCAGTAGAGATTTGGTTTGGGAGTGTTAGTTGGGACAAGGGGAAACCTGAGCATAAGGTAAGTACAAATTACAATATGGAAGAAAATATTTGTTTTTCTAAGAAAAAGCATCTAGTAATGTGGGAGCTATGAACCGAACCCCATTATTTCATTCATTTCTCTAGAAAGGAAATGAGACATCATTGAAGCCCACACCACATCAGTAGGTGCGTACAAAAATAGATTATTCATTAGTTTTATGAGCACACAACACGCCCAAGAAGTAGAAAGAGGAAAAACTCTGCGTTATTTTAACTTCCCATCTTCATCTCATTGCGTTTTCAGGACTTTTAGGTTATTAAAATCACATCATCATTTAGCATGTGAACAAAGGAGAAAATCTGATTAATGCAGTTCCACCCTTCTCTCCTGTGAAATCTGCAGTCAGTCACATAATATGAATTAAATATAAGCAATCTCTCCAGGAGTCACGAAACCAAACCACCAGCAGAACAAATTGCCAAGCCAAAAAAGTGTTTTTTAATCGGTCTCATAAGGAAATGAGAATTGATAGAACTGAAGACAAGACTATTGTAGGTAAATCAGAGTGTGAGAAGAGGAAGGAAGGAGAAAGGTAGTAAAAAGGAAAAGCTAACTTTCATTACATCATCACAAGAATTATTTAATGGGAGAAGAAGGAAATGAAAATGAGGGAAAATGTAGAAACCTTCTCCACGAAGCATTAATGGTTTTCACTTCCATTTTTTTTCCACAAGAACACCATCACCACCGCGTTCTTTATTATTTTTCCCAGTTCCAGTTCGTTGGACAAAAGATTTTGATCTTAAACAAAAGCTAACATAGCATAGCATGACTACATCTCATCACATCTCATAATTTTCATCATCAGCCCTTTTTCGCCCTCTCCTTTTCTCATTCATTGAACTCATTCTCTCTGTTAAACCATCTGCCCGTTACTTACTACATTTTCACAAAGAACATTAGGCACGCATTAGAAAAAAATATTTTCAGCAAACGCCAAGAAACCATTGGGCCCATTAAACACACCCTTTTGTTCCTTTATTATATGATATGATTAGATTAGTAAATCATGCTTAATGGATCCATAACCAAATTACTCGCATTTTTTCCAAGAGCTTTCTTTTTATTTTTTCATGATGATAACTTGAAAAGGAGATTTAAACAATAAGAAAAAAGCAACGAAGAAAAAACATCATAATAGCTTGATCTAACGGGCTTCAAGTTATGCCACGCTTAATTTCTTTCAATATCATTGAGCGAATAAGGAACAAAGAAAACAAATTATTACGCACATATAGCATGCTAGTTATTAAAACTGCTCTCAAGCACGAACTTGTAAAACATTGTTTGTTTTACTAAAAGAAGACTGCAATAAAGTATAGAAAGACTTAGCAAGAACTCCAATGCAAAAAAAAATTAACTGACAACCACCAGCAAGCAAGCGACAAAGAGGTTCCTATTATTTTTATTTTGGCAGTTTGCCGATCCCGACAAACTGGAGATGGCGTGACATAACTA
>JAQIWN010002818.1:0-14658 GCA_034699025.1 Entomobrya cf. arborea Gr-Col-00668
GATAAAATACAACATATTTGGTCCTAAAATCCTAAATTGTAAGTAGGTTGGGAAGACTTTTGGCTTTTGTTCATCATTAAATTGTACATTCAGGTAGATATTTTTTTGAGTTTTCTCATAATCCACACAATATTACCCCTGCGGGTGGAGAGGAAACTCCTTTGATGACTTTGCATTTTCTTTTGTTTTCATTTTGTGCTTTTTCATCCACATCTTTTGCCTCCTTCTTCATTTTTCTTCTACAATAATTCATCTTTAGTTTCTTCTATACTGTGGTTTTTGTCATCGTTCACATTGAACCTCACAATACACAGCTAATATGCGACCAAGCTTTGCACATGTAAGATAGTTTACTACATTTTATTCAACCAATACAAATTCATGATCACCTTTTCAAGTATACTACCAATAGTTATGAATAATATGTAACAAATGAATGTTTTTCTGTTGTCGTAATCAAAATTAATTGTTCCAAGAAATTTCCTTGCATCATCATTATTACTTGACACACTTGACACTAGACTAGAGTGCTACTCTACTAGAAAGTATACAAATACAATATCTGCCAAGAAAGTTTTAACTACGTCTAATATATTACTTTATCTTGTTGGCTACACGTACATACCACCACTACATCTACATTTTCATCCAATTGTATTCATTCTTACTTTTCTCGGTGATTCTTCTCTTTTCCTGTATGTAGAACTCGTATGAATATAAATAATTGGGTAGAAGAGAAAAGGAGAATTGAAATGAGAATGCTACCGCTCTTCTTTTTCTTATTCCTCTCCTTTTCCCATTCTTTTCTCTTTTCCTCCTCTTTCTCCCAGCTATTCGGATCCGAGAGGAGTAGAGAAGAGGGAGAAGTAAAGAATGAAGAAATGAAAAGTGTGTTGACAATAGATTTGATATAGATAAAGCACAAACTCTTCTCTACTTTTTTTTGCATCTCATCACTTATATTATTTGTGCATTATAAGTCGAGTCTACTGAGCAGTTCTACTACTACTACTGCTGTGTATAGCCCATAGCCTGCCTCCCTTTCTCTTCTGTTGTTGTTGACTCTTTTTAACAAGTGTACAAAATCCCTTGATATATGGCCGTAACGGTGACTGCAACTGTAAGGAAACTATAGCAGGCATAGAGAAAGGGTGCAGAGAAGAAAGAAAAAGGAAGCAGCATCAGAAGAAGAAGAATCTCTTGCGTTCTTTTCTACTTTTTGTGCGACTGTATCTTTTCTTCGTTTTTGTCTCTTCACGTTGTCGCGTTCCTCTTCTTCAGTTCTTCTTATGCAACTTTTACTCTCAGTCCCAAGTCCCATACACTAACTAAACGCTGTTGTGATGCTTTTATCTAACAAGTTTTTGTATACTCACTAATAAATATCATGCGAAAGATGATGAAAAAGAATGAGAACAGAGGAAAAGTGGAGAAAATAGAATTGAATGTGACGACGAATAAGAGAAAAAGGAAAGAGAGACAAGAAAAGTATGTTGTCACATATGGAATGTTTGTTTGGTTTTTGTGCGGAGCCTCGCGGAACTTGAAAGGAAGTAGAAAGAGAGAGAGAGAGAAAGAGAAAAGATGCTGATGAAGATTGGTGAAGGTAAGCGAAAAATGGTGAAAAAAGAAAAGGTAGTAGAGAAGCACACATAACATAACCCTCTTTGGATTATATTAATTTAGACCTAACATATCAAAAAGTATGTTTTGTATGTATAAATTGTATCCATTTTGAGATCTGAGAAATGATGCAATACTTTGTAGGTGGGCATATAAAATGTACAGATATATACATGTATATTTTTCTCTTATCCTTATTTCCCGTTTCTTTCTCTACACACCATAACGAAAGTTTTTCAAGTCTGAAGCACACCTCCTCTTTTTATACCATTTTCAATTCTATTCGAGAACAACAAACATTCCAGGAAAAGAAGGACAATACAATCCGAAAATCTGGGAACAACTCTTTCCCTTTAGTTTGTTCAGACAAACGAGAAAAAGGGAGAGAGAGAGAAAAGAGCGAGCTCTTATTTCGATCTTGTATTCTTTCTTTTTCTTCGCATATTCTAAAGTATACGAGTCCCATTACCTTACCATTACAACTTTATTTCTCTCCATTTCTCTGTCTTGCTCGTTTTTGCCTACTCCTTCCTCTTTTCTTCATTCATCATTTGTGTACAATACACACACACACTCATATACTAGCTAGCTACGTACTTTTTGGTTCTTACTCTTATTTCCCCTTTTTGCCAAACAAACACAATATACAAAACTTGGTTTTGTTCTCGTCCTCTTTTCCAACTACTCCTTCATTTTATTCATTTGATTTTAGTTACTCTTTCTTTAATTTTGTTTTCCTCCTCCATTTTATTTATTCCTTTTTACTAACAAAACTACTACTCTACCAAAGTAGAAATCAATGTTACAACGAAAAATTAAGAGAGAAGAAGGAAAGAGGTAAGAGGTAAGTATATGTACATATCACTTTTTCATCAATTTCCTTTTCACATTTCAAAATACACAATGTTTTGTGAATTTTCGTAATGTTGAATGTGTAATGGATTAGAAAAGAACAAAAAAGAGTCTCATTGTCCAAAATGAAAAATAGTAGAGTGTAATCAGAAAAATGGAAACAATGGAGAATGAAACTGTGATAATTGTCTAGCAGAAAAAAAGCTTTTCAAAGACAATCAAGCAATGGACCAAATAAGACATGTAAACTGCAAATAAATTCAGCACTCCAAATATTTCATTTTTCACTGTGCTTATTTTACCGTATTGCATATTATCGAGTAATACAATACAATGATGCTGGTCAATATAAACTGAATGACCAAGGGTTATTGTTGAAAAACAATGTATTTTTAGAATTTAAATAGGAACGCATGGCTTATTATGATCCTTTTCAACTTTACCTGGAATATTAACTCTACAAGGTTTCTCTGGGTGAATGAATTCTCATTCATGCCATTTGTAATCATCATTTTCATAAGAGTATGTGATAATACACACAAGAGAATATATACTATGTCGAAACACTTTGAATCTTAATAAATACAAGAAAGTACTTATTTTCAAAAGTCTCCAGTATGTCTGTTGTGAGATGCATTCTACCTGTTTTCCTTTTTCAGTCTAATTCAACTGGTTTGTCATCTTTATGACGGCGGCATTGGTGGTTCCACAAAGTCTGGTTTGACAATTTTCTGCCTTGAGGACTGAGAATGAGCGAGTACCTTCATCTTCTTCTTCCAAATCCAAGTTGTTCATGGGCATTAGCGTATTTAAGTATTCATATAAGCGACATCGCTTCCAGTATATCAAGAAGACGTTCACGTACGGTCCAATGAAGCAATGAAAGTCTGTAAGCCGTAAGGATTCCATTTTTCATGATTCTGAGCACATAACATGTTCATGGTAATACGCATGGATGGTTGGATAATGATGTTGGATAATTGTATGTTATATACATGCTTTCAAAGCACATAATATATCAGAGAGAGAGGGAGAGAGCCGAGAAGTAAAATGCAATAAGAAAATATCAAGCATCGGCATCTTCTTTGTCGACTCCACTCTGTCTCCTGAGTCAAGTTGTTGACGTCGTCTTCTTGGTCGTTTATGTCGTGATGCTCATGCTACACACCTTCTTTTCCAAATAAAACTACAATATGAAAGGTGTACCCTGAAGGGATGTACGGATATTATACATATATATGGCTAAAGTTAAATGGGCAGGTATAAAAACAAGTCGTTCACTCAACCATGCCGGTGTGTAAGTGTAATATGCCTTCAAATCTCTACGTATTGCGTTTAACTCTAATAAACTTAATGGTAATTGTTATTTAGGATTACGACTACTCTAACAGATGCAGCAGCAATAATAACGATAACAATATAATGCTACACTCCGCATTATTATTTATGAAGGGACAAAGAGCTGTGTGACTGTAGTGCACAAAAAGGAATTGTTACACGTTTTTTTCTCTAACAAGTGAAGAAGGGAAATGAAAAGACAATTTTTATGAGAGGAAGATGATGACGACGACTGCGACACAGGAAAAAAACGGAGATGAAGAATGGAATAGCAAATGAAAATATATTGCTGGCCATGCTGGATATTTATAATATTCCTATATATTTAGGACGAGATGAAGTAGATGATGATGTACAAGTATGTCTCAAAGACGGAGCTTCTACAAGAGATAGATATGTATGCTCTTTTGTTGAGAGAGAAGGAATAAAAGCACATGACAATGGATATCTTAAACAAAGGGTCAAATTCCAGAGTTGACCCCTGAAAAGCGACGCCACGCAGGCTAGGACAGCTTGTAGGATTCTCTCACAGACAAAAAAAAGAACGACAAAAGAAGAGAAGTAGTAGAAGATGAAGGTAAAATGAAGGGAAAAAATGTGAAAGACAACGACGAGAGGACAAAGGTATGTGTACTGGATAAGATATAAAAACACTTAGTTGTATTGTTGTTCACGTGAGAATTGGAGAGATATATGTATCCTGTGTATTTACGTCACGAAGTATTAACCCACACAGGGCCTATTCTCTTACTCCGGATTTTTATAAGATGATGGGTATAAGTTACAGTAATCTTTTGGAATCTCTCATTCTTTTTTTCTGGGAATCCATTGTTATCTCACTACTTTACTTTTGGCCCTTTATGAGATTTTCTTGTGTCTTCAAACGGAGAAAAGAGAGATAAAGAATGAAAGACAGGAAAAACAAGAGAAACGATTTTCTTGAGAAAATAAAAACCGCGATGTGGTGCCATAAGAAGAGGTATTATTTTTTTGAAACCTCATTGGAAGCAGGTAGTAGTAGTAGCTCAGTATAATAAAAAGTATTTTTTATAAATACCAAAGGTATGAGTCGGTGCACCTTTAAATATTCTTCCTGCTGCTCACTTTGTAAATATATGGGTATCTTGAGTCATTACAAGATGACTCTGTATCTTTTTGTTGTGATGATGAAGTGATACGATGTTGGTTTGGAATCAATTTTCCCAGGTTTGTCCATCTGCTATTTTTTTACTCAAGGGCTTACAAAAGAAAACTTTATTTTTATGTTATATAAGCGCTTAGAATAGTACAGGAAAGGGCAACAGATGTATTACAAAATGTTGGCCTTCGCATTCGGATTCGGAAAATAGTTTGAAGAGGTTAAAGTGAAAATAATAAAATCTCAAGTCGCTGTTACTTTTTTGATAAAAGTTAAGACAACTCTATTTTAAACGTTTAGCTATGAATAATTTTATAATTTTGTATCTTCTGATAATTATGCATACGCATAGTATACATGAACATCAAGTGAAAACTAAAGTCATCATCATACTTTTATTATGCAAATTAATATAGAAAAGGGTCGCATTATCTGTATGCACCTCTTTGTAACTTGAGAGCCCTTACGACTCCTTGAAGCTCTGTTTTTTATATACAGTTACCACCTCTACTTTGTATCACTGCCTTCAAATCGTTTTTGTACCAAAGTGTCAGTTTTTAAGCCTTCATGCTTTTCTTCTAAATGCATCGCTGTATTCATATTATCATTATAATTCTTTTATAACTTCAAACAGTATTTGGTCTTCATGAAATGAAATGAGAAGATCATGGTCTCCGAATTATGTTTTGTAATTGAGGTAATAATAAGATTATTATTTGAAGAAAAACTTGTGCGTATTAATAATACTATATTACATTACATACGTCTTGTTCTGCTTTTTTACTTTTTTGTGCATTGTTCGTTTGTGTTCCATATACTTAACTATTTTTTTCAATAAGATAAAACGAAAGAGTATGCATATCATTTATACAGAGACATTTTCTTTGTAATCTTATCACGCTTATCTTTTTATATAAAATACCCCTTCTTTCAGTTTTTTTGTAGCAGCGATTATTAAAAAAGAATCTTAGAATTACGCATCATTTTATTCTGAATGTGTGATTATTATTGTTATTGTGTTTCTTTCTTCTTTTAAATTCTCATTTACAGGTTTTACTTATCCAAATTCTACTACACAGGCTGCATACAATACAATGCATTTTTGTTTGTGTTTGTGAATTAAAAATAACAATAGAATTAAGTATTAAAACATAATTTAACACCTACATGTTATATTTAACAATGCATTTTAATTCTTGAATATTCATTTCAGAGACAAAATCTACGAAACTTACTAAAGCTGTCTGTCTTTAAAATTTCCGTTTGCTTAGAGTTTATAAAATAATTTGAAAGGAAATCAAAGCCAAAGCCCAACCAAACTGAGACACTTTTCACCATAAACGTTTTGTTTTATGTAGCTCTCATTTTTGCAGAAACCATGGACTCATAGTCATGCCAACAAACAAACACATTTTTGTTACCATGAAACCTAGAAGTTTTGGACTGACGCAATGTAAGCCATACTCATACTCTAACCGAACCGATTGCATAATATCGTTTTCTGGTAAGTACAAACGAACAAAGACAGGCTATTGTCCAGTGTCAATGTAGGTATGTATATATTTTCCATCGTCATGAAGCCTTAAATCCAATCGAGAAGGTAGAAACTCATTTCACTTTTTGTATTTGTGTTGACGAAACCTGGATTTGGCATTGTTCTAGTTGTACCACAATCCAGCGAATCAAACAAAATCATAATGGTAAAAACTGAAACAAGCGTCTGAACCATTGTTTTTCCGCATACAACCTTTATTTTCTGTTTAATGTTTGCCCTCTTTTGTGGCAGAAAGCAGCATGGAATAGAAGCTCACCACTAAACAATTAAAATAGTGAATTCAGCTCCAAATTATAATACTCTTGCTGCTTTTCCTGCTGGGAGTAGTGTGGCTTGCTTCTGAATGCTAAAAGAGTACAAGAAAACTTTCTACATCACAATAAATGTAAAAGCAAAAGGTGTACATAATATTCTCTTCTCACACCTTGTGAACAGTATCCCATTGGAATCATGACTTGGACATTTGTAGAAAACAATTCAATTACTTTGTTTCGAACAAAACTGTTTCCCAATTTAACCAAAATATACTCTCATCAAATAAGAAATGTTTCCTCGTGAAATACACTTCAGCAGATGCATTGTTATTATATTTTTTACCAAAAGAAATAAGAACAAGCAAATAATGCATAACTTTATGCTATGACTGTGTGTAAATCACAATAATAATGATGACGATGAATAAGCAACAAGCAATGTCAAAATGTTCAACAGAATCTTGCTCAATTATTAGTACAGTTCCTTTCGAGAACAATTCAATTAAAACACAAGGGAAAATCCTATTCTAGGAAAGTATACTACTGTTGGTGTTCTCTCTGCCGAACAACTTAATTTTGAAGAATGATGATGATTGCTTCGGTCATGATGAGCATGAGGGCAAGTGGAAGAATAAGGCAGAAAGAGGAGCATCAGGGAGAAATGATAAAGTTTGGGAAAGACAGGCAGTTATACGCAGAACATTTTATGTTCTTCAAAAGAAGCCATATTGCTACGAGAGAGGAGAGGGAGAAGACGGTGGTGGTGGAAGCGTCTCAAAAACAAGAACATAAGCAAGCTCAAGTGCTTTTGGCTGAATTAACTCGTCATCCTCATCATCAACTTTTGTGATGTACTTGTTTCTCTTATTATTATTCTTCAAAAACTCAAGAAGAACCAGTTGTCGTAATCCTTGTGGTCTTTTGTGATGATGACTTGATATTCTTGCGTTTTCCTTAACAAACACAAAAGCCACAAAACTTTTGTTTGAATGTGAACATTATAATGATGGTGATGATGATGAAGACGACGATGTAATGGTGGTATTTTGTGGTTGCAACACCAACAGCGGAACTAAGCCAAATCACAATATATAAGAATATGTCCCTCTCAGATCTGTGTTTTATTTCATTTTATTCCGAAAACTATGAGGATTGATGTTATGTGTGAATATAAATTTTGTATCACGATACCACATACAATTTATTTGTAGTCAAACATTTCAAAAGCCTGTTGTTCATTCATTTCTTACAAAATTTCATAATCAGAAAACAGCAACTGTAGGGAATCGAGTGCCATATTCCTACACAAAGCATCAACAATGGATTGAAGCCTGCCAAATTGAAGTCTCCAAGAAAAGTTGGTGCTTAAAAAGGAGACAAAGTTACTTTCAAGCATATAGTTTTTTAGTAGTAAGCAATAAGTTTCAAAAGACAATGTTTCAAACAATGTTTATAACAAAAACAGTTTAATTCTCTTTTCGAAATTATTATGTTACTACAACTGTAACAAACATGTTATGTGCTCTACAGAAAGTTGCAGAGTAATGCGAGCATAACGAATGTCTTAATCCTGTAAAGGAAATCCCAATTAGTTATTCTGTAACAAGAAAATAGAAATAAAAGCTCAATTCATTACAACTACATGAGTCCACAGTTTTTACTTTTTAACGCTTCACTTTTTTAATACTTCAAAAACCACTTTAGTTTAGGAAACTGTTAGACTTCATGTCAACTATAAAAGCCAAACTTTTATAAATAATCATGGTATTTTCCAAGTTAAGAATACAACATCTAACCTAACCTCTTGTGAAGTTATTCTCTCATGAATTCATCCAACAAAGCGTAGTTTGAAATCCCTAAACTAAACATCAAGCACCTTATGTACATCTATACAAATTGTTATGCTATCGATTAACTGTTGTGTATTTATTGCTCACCTAGAATAGTTATTATAAATACTTTTACAATACTTTCAGTACAATTTAAATCTGAAGTGTGCTTTTTGATAAATAACAAAAAAAATCTTCAGAATTTCCCTTCAAAATGCGCATTTTATGTTCATCCTTTTCATTTGCATTGCAACAATGTTTTGCTTTGCTTTGCTGTGACAGATCATGTGTCACTCTTCATTAACACCACTCTGATCTGGTACTGTATAATGTACATTTTATGCATGTATATCAGTGAAGCTGCCGGCTATTATCACACTTTCTTTTCACATTATTAACACAACTCAGTTTTATTACTGCGATAATCCGTGTACCTTTATACGAGCCATATGAATTCAATTATTCCGAGTCCTTCCTTTCTAATGCTACACTTTAATGTGAATACATGTCCTTATTCATTTGCACAAAGAAAAACTTAACTGTTCATAACATACATATAAGCTCCATTTTTTCCTTTGTAGTTTTTGTTGTACATTAATGTATACATGAATCGCATTGTTGCATTCCGACAAAGGTACCAAATCCAGTTCTTCAACGTAATAGGCATATTTTAAGTTCATTTAAAAAAATTATTGCAACTTGCTCCTTCCTACGGAAAAATACCTCTTTTGGCACCTTTATGGATATTTTACTATCATAACCAAAACGATTGAATGATTCCATGCAATATTGACATCTGCCCGTATTCAAATATGCAGTTTTCACATGTCTTTGCATCGTGCATATTAAATGGTACAGTTTAAACTGCAGTGCAGATGTAACCTGACTGAATAATGAAAAAATCAAGCCACTTCGAGTACCACAGCAGAGCAACTGTCTCTCTAATCGACCCCTTATTTTCCCCGACGATGTTGAGCTGATGATGATGATGATACAGAAAAAAACAAGAACATATTTTCAAACAAAAGCTTTTGCACTATGTCACGTCTCATTTCCAAATGACAACACAGAGAGAACAAACATAAGAGTTATAACAAAACGTTTACATACAATCATTCATTCATTACAAGCAATAAATAAAATTAAAAAGCTTTAACTCATAAAAAATACATCCCTTTCCATTCATTTATTCTTATTGTCCATCGTTCTGGTTTTTTATTGAGCGCATTTACCATTTTTCATATCTCATTACAAAATTCATTTGATATAAATTACATTCCCGAACGGTCCATTTAACAGTCACCGGGCATGCCATGCTTGATGTTGCTGGTATGGTAGTTGTAGTAGTTGAATTGAATCATATTTAAGGCTTTCCTGATTGTATATAATGTTTTGAGTATCTTGTTGTGTTATAAAAAAGGACAACACAAAAGTAGACAAGGAGCAAACAATAAAAAATCCTTTTTTCCAGTAAGTATTCTAGAAAAAGGAAACAGCGAAAAAACGATCTCTGCAGTTGAGAGTGGATATGAAGTACTTGAAACATGAATTATGATGGCAGAATTACAAAAATATGAAAGGCAAGTGAGAAAAATTTACCAACCAGTGAAAATAGCTGTGCAGTCAAACATACAGTAACTAAAACTAGAAAAAAATATTGTGTTAGCATGGAAGACAAAAAAGAAAGCAATAATCATGATTTTATATGAAAATTATTACAATCATTTGGATGGGATCGCTCTTGAAATGGGTAGATCCGTATTTCGTCATACATTAAAAAAATTCTCAGTGAATGTTTTTTAATCGTTTTCGTGAACAATTTTTAACACTTGAAATACCTTCACACGTACTTACGTATGACATTCGTCTAAAAATGTACAGATTTTTTTTTAGGGCAACGAACATTTTAACGTAATGAAATCATTTTGATTATTATTATTATTGCAACTACAATCACTTACGATTGCTGGGCTGCTGTGCTGTTGATGGGCAAATGTTTATGAATGTTCAGTTCATGCATGCATTATTACAGCTATTTTCTAGCATTATTTTCAGTTTAGAAGTACAAAAGAACACGAAAAAAGGATTTTTTGTGTAAGCACAACAAAACTTTTCCTTTTTTCCCTTGTGTAGCATTTAACTAAATGTTAGTGAAGCTTGTGTTTTAAAAACATGAATTTTAGCCTCCGAGCTGTTTGTTATAACGCCATAAATCTCCGCTAAGCTGGTTGTGTGAATACAGTGGTATTAGGATCACCAGCAAGTAGAAAAATAAGAGAATTTAGGTGGTTTTTTGGTAGCTCGTTTGGTGGCTGCTGCTTCAGGGCAAGACTTGGACATTTTTTTTATGAATGAGAATCCATAAAAACTTACACAGCCTTTCAGTGTGTTCAGTTTAGTATCACCAAAGAAGATGCCCAACACCACACGGGGGAAAATAAGGAATTCATCCGCATCAGTCATCCTTCATTTCACAATTTGATATGAGAACATGATGTTTACCTGAGTAAGTGTGTATCTATCTGTTATTTGTATGTGTGCATAAGGGATCAGATCATCAAAAAGCAGCAGCACCATTTAAAGGATCACACGTTGGACAAAAAAAGAGAACTATTCCCTATCGCAGCTCCTTTTCTTTTTCTCAATGTGTAGTCATCATCCATTTTATTCAAGTGACAAAGGTGGGATGTGTCGGTCGGTAAGGGGCTTTAGTGAACCGCGGTCCTGAGCAATGTACACATAGCACCTTACTAGCATTGTTGAAAATATGCATGCATGCCATTTTACAAAAGATAACAGAAGCATTCACTAGCACTCAGGCTACCTCTGAACATGAAATATTCGTGGCAGACAAACGTGAACCAAAAAAATCAAACTAGACAAGGTGGAACTAATGTCACATGGGGTACAATGGTCCTAGTAATAAGCACACTATACTGTGTATAAGTAATCAATACACATGGTTAACGTAACTATCTCTTGTATGAAGTGTTTAGCTTAAGGGTTCTTGTGTATCATCAATGGTCTCAGCTCAGACTTTTTAAACAGTTTTTTTTTACAGAGGAACAATGTCCAGGGAAAAATGTATTGAAAAGAAATGAGGTGAGCAAAACGCTGATTATTAAGCATTGTTGTGATGAACACAACGAAGACCCACATACAATATGCATTTATGGATGCGCAATTTAAATTTATTAAGAAATCTGTTTGCAGTTATGCTCGGAACTATTTTTATCTTTAATTTTAGTTTAAATCAGATAATTTTCGTCATATACATTGGACCGTTAAGATGGAGTTGCTCCAATTAATTTTGACCTTATTTAGCAAAATTTTGTTGCAATCAATACGATGGATGCTTGTTTTATAAATAATTCTAAACTGGAAGTAAATGTTTTGAAACAACATGCTCACATGTTGGTGAATACATAAATATAACCAAAGTTCAGGTAAATAAATGTACCTTGAGAAACTCAAATAATTGTTTTGCTTGCAGTAATTTTGACGCGCTTTTCTTTCTGCCATTTTTCACGGTATCTTTCATCCATCATATTCAGCTCATTCAAGTTTTAGCCACATAACACAACAACATGACACTCACCTCACACTTTTCATTCACAATTTTATTCTTACACACGATATTCCGCATAATGAACATACCTTCACACTCGTTCATAGTTCACACACATTCATTCATTCATTCAGTGTTCAATATACCAAAAATATGAACGAGCGTTTAGTTGAGTAGAAGATGCCCTTTGCGCTTAAGTGTAGCACAGGGGATCTATCTGCATTCATCAATTTTCTTTCCATTTTTCTTCTTTTGCATTTCTTTTTGTGGCATTCCCTTTTCTTGTTATTTCTTCCTTTTCTTGTGAGACAGAAGAGAGACAAGGAACAAGAGAAGTAATATAATAGCAATGGCAATAATAATCAGAACAACAATACAGACAATATAATGCCGAAGGAGGACAGAAAAGGACACCGGTTTTAAAAGGAGAAAAATAGGAGGAGGAAGACGAAGAATAAGAAAGGAAGAAAAAACTATAAAAGTTTTCAGAGCTATAAAAAGGAGCAGTCAATGAACAACGCAACAACAACAATAAAATGTAATATAAGTTCTCTTCTCTACTTTTTCTGCTCTGTGTATAAATTTTGCTTTTTTCTGTACAAAAATGGGAGGTGGAAACTCCCCTCAACAACAAGAGAGGGACAAAATACTCTACATTACCAAACATAAAAGGATCATTTTTTGAGGAAAAATCGGATTCATGGCATGACCAACCATATTAAGAGTGTACATTATATTTGATAATTCGTAATACTAAATCATTCCATTGCAATGCGAAAGTTTTAAACAAGAATAAAATATACAACTACTAAAAATGGTCGGAAACTGTTCTAAATCTGGGAGTATTTACTATTCAAGTCCAAGAAAAATATATACATACTAAAATACATACACGCATGTTATGTAAATGTACAAGTTTTACCTGAATGGCCTGAATTTGAACTATTGAACAAAATTATACAAGTTTTAGATTTCGTAAAGGTAAAGATCCACATAAGCTTTAGGTAACTATACATTAGTGTCAGCTCATGTCCTTCCATCAGTTCCATCATCATTCATTCACCTTCATTCATTGATATCCAGTTTTTGTTGCTGTTGTTGTGTGTCCCCGATTATCCCCAGATTGTATGTCTCCCCGCTGCTGCTTTCATCTTTTTTTTCCTTTATTGCTTTTGCAAGGCTTCTTTTATGCTATATACGTTATGAGGGATGATGAGTGAGTATATCTTTTGTCAAGCGCTTCCTGTCCTTTCTGTCATCGTCATCAACATCACTTCAGGTGAAACCGTTCATAATCCGAGTGGTGTACGGATTTTTCCTTCATTCATACATTGTATTTTTGGCCATTGTGTACTTTATATTGGTGCATTTTCTCTCTCTCTCTTGTGTGTATTTTGTACAACATGACTGTTTTGAGCTGTTTTGGTTTTTGTCGCTTTTTTCTAAATTTGAATTCGTATTCATTAGAAAAGAATGATGAAGATGAGTATTCGTTTTTGTTTGGTCACTAATAGTACTTGTATATGAACAACGAGCGAGAAGACCAAAAAGGAAAGAGATAATAGATAATACTGCTTGAGTGTATGTTATGTATGTATTTATTGTGGAATATTATGCAGTGTATTTTTGTGAATGAAAAAAGAAAAGAAGAATGAATTACCCAGGGAGAGGGACACTTCATACATATTCCATAAAGTATTTATTGTCACATATCAAAGAAAAGAGATTTGCTCTTCTGTTGTTGCATATTTTGTTGCACATTGATAATGCCAGGGTATTATCAGAGAAACACAGAGGGATGATGACGATGACAATGATGCTCTCTTTTATTGTTCTCCACCATTTTATTATAACATATATGATGGTATTGAAATAAGTGAGTATGACAGGTCGGTTTTTGGTTTCAGCAGCAGTTGAAATAGATAATTCTTCCAGTACAATAGGATGAGTATCGGGTGATCCAATCCAGGCACAACATTTTATGGGTGACGGTTTGCAGGGTTGACACCACCACGACATGATTTCTAATATTATCCGAGAGGATAGAATATACACATAAAATATGAAGTGGAGTGCGTATTCTATTATTGACATTTACAAATGAAATGATTTATTTTTGGACCCTGCCTGGGTTCCATCAGGTAAAAAAAATCAAAAATTTGTTACAGAACCACAAAACATTCATGTTCTAAACAAAAACTAAAGCTGCATATTGCATAAATTTACTGAATAAAAGAAAGTAGTTCCTGTACACGTTCCCCAAAGCATGTATAAACGGCGTGGTTGAACTATGCAACGGTTACAATTTACAATCGTTCTAACTTCCTTGTTACCTTCTCTTCTGGTATGGTGTATATTTTCAACTTCCGCTAGAATGCTACAATCTTAAATGTTGAACCAAAAAAATCGAAAGAAATTGTGTGTATTTTTATTAAAAACCTCTTTTCACTTCTCTCTTTTTTACACAAGCTTCTTACTTTTTTATTCTTCTTCTTCTCTCT
>JAQIWN010002819.1:0-14654 GCA_034699025.1 Entomobrya cf. arborea Gr-Col-00668
TTTTTCATTAAAAGTAATTTTAATTGTTTGTTCTCATTCGTCTACGTATGTATTTCATGACTTGACATGACTTGTTAAATAAAAATCGGTGGAAATATTTCATAAATTTTTGCTGCATTTGTATCAAATGATTTATGAAAATGGTTTGAAGTATTTATTAGTTCAGTTACAAGCGATATTCAAGATATGTATATTTAACATAAAGCTTTGATATTTCACAGAAAGCATTTTATGATCGCATATTACCGCTTTTAATACGAGCGATATAGTTTGTAATTTCATTGAGACGGTTCGCAAGCTATCCACGAGGCCAATAAATTTGCCTGGTTGTTATGATCAAAAAATTGTCTAAAAGCTATTTAATAATTCAATCAAACCTTATATACTTGCATGCACTAAGAACTGGAGCAGCCCAAAATCTACTGTAAGTACCCCCAAATTTTTTGCTACATAAGCAAATGGTTCGAAGCATTTATCACTTTAGTTACAAGTGCTTTTCAAAATATATGTATTAAAAGTCCTTTGAGATGAAATTTTGTGTTCGTAATTATTTTACTGAACTACTTAAATTTGTCATGATGAAGTGTTTATTATTATTAGTCTAGACAAATCCCTAAACCAGTACAAAAATTGGTTGCTATCACAAAAAGCAACTCATAAATGTTAGTTTCGATTTATTTATTGTAAAAATTAACCTATTTCTTCCAAACTAACATGCTAACACTTAGTATTATTGCAAAAATACCGAAATTGAGTAAGTTTTTTTCTGCTCGCTACAAAAAGATTGCAAGCTTGCAAATCTTGGAAGTACGAGTTTATGTTTATGGAGCGTGCCCTTTAAAATGTTTTTTTTGTCGATTTTTTAAAATTAAAATACAAAGCTTCAATTCAAGCTTCAAAAAAAATCAGGAATTTTAAATTATTTAGTTTTTATTGACTTCGAAGTTATATTAGTGTATAAAAGCGTTTGGTACTATCCAGAAGTTCTAACATAGTGTAAAGTTGAAAACATTTAGTTAAACAACATCTTCAGTGTAGAATAAGCAGCTTATAAGTAGTAGACACAAAAATAGAAGACCATTTATTTTTTAAAAAAAAAGAAGCAGAGTAAAATTCATAAAATTAGTATGCGACAATGAAAACGTCTTATGGCCGTATTAGAATATTAGGGTACGGCCAACCGACAATTTTATAACTTGGGACGTTTCCATTGTCGCATACTCAAATTATCTTAAATGGTTTCTAGTAACATGTCATAATTAAAATTGATTCGAATGTTCATATTTTTGCTACATTTTTTGTTGATGCAAATGGTTCGAAGTATCATTTTATTTGCTTGTGATGGTCAAGGAAAACTTGTGTTTCCTTGAGGACATAATGATATATTTGTAAATCAGTTTACTGCACGAATGTGTAATTTCTCGTATTGAAACGTTTATTAAATGTATTTGTTTCTATCAAATTGATAGTAGGATGCGATATATAAGTCCACATTTCCAGACCAAAATGGGTTGCCTCAAACCTCAGACCATTAACCTAGACTCAAATTTTGAGTTTTTATTCTATCAATCATGTCAGCTAACCCATTTCTTCTTATTGAACCTGCCTAAATCTATAATTGTAATAAAATGTCAAAATTTATTAAGTTCCAACTTTGTTGTCCATAAAAATATTACAAGTTATGTTAAATCTTTAAGCCACATGTTTTATTTGTTGATCTTGTCTTTGTATTTTTTATCTATTTTTTAAAAATTGAGTAAAAGTTTGATAAACTGATAAAATATATTACATAATGTATTATTTGGTTCCGTATTACCACTTATGAAACACGCGCTACTAAATAGTAGCTCCAAAACACCAAAAGTACTTCAAAACTTATACTGCATACGTAACCCTCTTTGCTAATTAAAATAATTCCATAAGCTACCAAGTACTAAAAACTTATCTTTGTCAGAGTACAGTTTCTACAATACGGACTAACATCATACCGTGTTGGAATGCAAATCGAACTTAAAAACTACAGGACTGCCTATTTTTTGCATTTTAAATTCCTTATTTTTATCTGCAATAACCAAAAAGAGGGAATCAAACTTATGACATTTAAGAATTATTGGATTGAAAGCAGTTCGGAAGTCAAAGCCGACAATGAAACTTGACAAGTTTGTAATCGTCTTAGCAATTACTCAACTAGTCATATGCATTTTAGGAACAAAAACTGTTTTTAACTACCCCATGACTTCTATTCTGCTTAAATCACTGTCCGGTTCGGATATAAAGCAACCAACATTTTACACACAAAGAGATCGTGCCAGTAATAATAGAGTAATTACAATTTTCATACAACAGGACAGTTAAATGTTTTTGACTACGTAAACACGGTGCAACATCAGATGACTACAAATTCCTTTTGTTTGATGTTTTCGTAAGTTTTGGAATAACACATTTGTGCTTTTACATGCCTTTGTTTTTTCAAATTTTATTTTTGCAGCTTACAATTTTCAGGGTACTGCACTCTTATTATGCTTTGTCGCGCTTGGACATTGCAAGTCAAAACTTTTTGAGTACAGTTGATTCTATTCGTATGAAATTAGTTGCAAAGAGCTATGGTTCAATTATATCAGTCCGGAAGATGTAAATACTTTTGAAAACGTTTAAACTTTTGACACCATACCATATGATATGAAATATGGCCCGTGTAGTTGCATTAGAAACTTGCCTATGGAAGCAATTGCTGTTAATTTGGACTTCAAAAAATTGTTTGTCAAAAGTATTGCATTGTATTGTTCGTATATTCTTGTTTGCATTTTCAATAAATGTGAAAAAATATGCATTGTGAATAGTTTAAAAAAATAGTATTATATGATATAACACAAAGATTTTCTAAACTGGTAATAACTTCAGAAAAAAACTTTTTATTAAGTGTCATATGAATAAATTTTGTCAACCAAAAGACCTTTCCATGTAAGGTGAATAAATAAATGTTCCATACAATTTTTTAAGTGGTCGCTTAGAAAACCTTAAATATTAGACAAAAGACGTCCATAAACATGACCCATATTTTAAATAAATTATATTCTTAAAGGTTTTGCGGAAATGGTGAATACTAAAATCATTCGTTTTTTGTATCATATTTTGCTAATATTTTACTGACAGCTCATCAGTTAAACCTGCTTTCTAGTTTGGTTAAAAATTAGCAAACGGTAGTCATTAAGTTCAATAAAGTTTTTCAGTAGCTAAATAATAAATATCCAATTGGGGACAAAGTGATACATTTATCTTACCAGGTTTGGAAAACCTTAAATCAATCAGGTATTTACCCAAGCCATCCCAACGATTACGAAAGGACGTCAATAATAGAGGTTCAGAGATTGGTGATATTAAGTAAAATATTTTATTAAATTGGAGAAAGTTTTAATAAATTAGCACCAGTAGCTATAGTTTTAGAACTAAGATATGTGATGGTTATGTGGTTATGTCAGCTTCATGCCTTTATTTAATAATCTCGATAATTTAAGCATTTTACCGCATTGGTGAGTTCAGCATGCGATTTTATGTAAGACAGTAATACAAGCTTAAATATTGGTTTATTAACGACAAACATTTTCCATATAAAGAACGTTAAATTGTAAATATACATATTTTATTTTGAAAAAATCTTAAGCGGTCACGTAAACGAAAATTTAATTCAAGGCTTGCATAAACCCAATTTTCAAACTTAATATTTAATAACAAACTCCAGCATTTATTGTATAACACGACAAGCTTTAGCACTTTTATTAGAATTAAATATAAGCAATAAAGTTCAAGCCCTTTTTCAAACGACATCTGTCAAGGTTGTCCATAAGTAATGATGGTATATGGAATTTTAAGTATATGTTCTACGTTTCTCGCTTTTAGTTCAACATATTCCAACATTCGAATTTTGTCACTTGCTTTGAAACATCCCGTCCTTATTCATTTGCAAATTTTCTGAATAAAATGGAGGTTTTTAATCCAATTCAATTTCTGAAGTGTATTCACCATTACTATTATATTACAGCTTTGTCTCCAGTAAAGTTTTCATTCGATCAAAATTTTGAGCGAATTAAAACTAAAAATATATTTGTTCTTTTGTTCTACTTGACCATTAGAACCTTTGAAGTTTTAAACTTACTACAAATCATTCGGCTGATAATTGTAACTTACTACAATTTCCATTTAACTGGAGAGTTAGACGTTTTTGGCCTAGCTGGTATAGTAATGTGGGCTGTTGGCATGATACCAATTTTGTTGTTTGACTATTTCTTTTACAATATAGATTTTAATTTTAATTATTTAACTCTTTTCAAATTGCTTACTAAAATTCGGGACAACTCTGAAGTAGAGAACGTAGCAGTTGTACAAATGAAAAGAAACATCATGTTCAGACTTACAATACTCGTTCTGCACAACGCAATAATTGACTATATCAATGTAATAAATATATCAATTTCGCTGTACGGAAATTTAGACTCTGATCCTTCACTACTTTATCAAGCCATACCTTGGAAATCTCCAATCGTGGATACAATTTACTGGATTTTTTTTAACCCGAGCTTATTCGCTATTAGTTTTACATGATCTTTATTTCTCGTTTTTCCTGGTTCACTTGCATATAATATTGAAGCAACTATTATATTGCTAACAAATCAGCTGAAAGATGCTAAAGATTTCGACAAAGTTTCAAAAGTTGTACAAATTTACCAAAATCTGATGTATTGCACACAAAAGTATATTAAAAATCAATTGGGATGGTTGCTTTTAGTTTTTTATGCTGTCGTTGGATTTCAACAGTTTATGGAAGCGTTCTTTATTTTTCAACTAATCAAGGCCGGGGCAGCATGGGACGATTATCAGGCTATTTTGCTGGATGGTGTTGTAAGTTTATCTAAGCACATCATGTTCGATAAGTTTTTAGACATGTGCCTTAATTGTTATTTAAATACGGGTTTTGTATTGTACATTTTTCAGTTTGTATCCGGTAGAATTTGTCACTCGTATTATGCCTTATCACGACTTGATATAGCAAGTGAAAATTTCATACGTACGGTTCATCGAGTACGTATAAAACTAGCATCAAAAAGATTTGGTAACCTGGTGAACCTGAATGAGAAAAGAATATTTCAGAAAAAAATAGAAATTGTGACACCAATCGATATGAAAATTGGACCGTGTAGCTGCACCACAAACTTGCCGATGGAAGCAATGGCTGTAAATTTGGATTACCTTCAGACAGCAGCTTTGTGGCCGTGATTATGGAAATATTTTAAATCAAATATAAGAAAGTATTAACATTACTGATTTGATAAATGATAATAACAAAGCGAAAAAAAATAACTCAAGCTATAGCTACAAGTTCCCAAAAGGGAATCATATGCCTGCCTGGCCCCACCACACAGCTCCGTTACGAAACCTAACCTTTATATTTACTTGAATAATTCAGCGTCGTTCCGAAATTGCCTCAATAAAAGCGCTAAGCCAGTTAAAAAAATGATTATTTATGTAGCTAAGCTGAGACGATTTCAATATTTTCCCTAAACTCGCTTTGTTTTCATGAATGTTTGCAACGATACCTTTTTGAGTGCTTTATGCACCAAAAAATTGCAATAATATCTCACTCACTTGGTTGGAATAAATATAATTTTAACTGACATAGTACATTGATTGGAGCAATAAGTATTAAAATACCAAATGGTTGTTTAGCTGTTCCAAAAATAAAAGTTTCTTCTTTGTTTATCCTACTCGATTCTCCAAGAAAATTGGCTCCTAAATCTTGCTTTTTGGCTTGTCATCAAAATGACTTGAATAAATTTAATGTCATTTGGGAGATTTTTGGGGGAAAATATTTATTTCACTCCAAAGCGAAACTACGATGTTTCATTATTTTTTACCATCTGGCGTCGAAGCCAAATGCTCTTTAGTAGCTGAATTAATTTGACGTATTACAAACTTCACAACTTATAAATTCCAATGGTTTTTACTGAAAATGTAGTTTCTGGAAGCTTTGATATGTGATTCTTTATGATTTAATGTTAAAACTCTATTATGCTGAGCGCTTTAATTCACACAAATAATTTGTATCAGTACGATACTTATGGACTGGTTATATTATTTATAAGTAGATAAGCTGGCATGAAATTTGAGAATTTTTAAACAATCAATGTCGTCAAGGCGAATACATTACGGGCGTGTGCTGTCAGTATTCATAAATTATTATAAATTTGTTTATTTTGTGCTTCTTATGGTCACTATTTCTCGTTTTTCCGGCTTCAATAGCATATTATATTGAAGCGGGTGTTATATTATTAACTAAATCCTTAAATGCAGCTACAAATCAAGACAAAATTTCCGAAGTTGTGCAGTTTTACCAAAATATAATGTACTGCACCAAAGGGTACTTTTAATGTTTTATGTTGTTAGTGAATTTCAACAGTTTATTACAGCACTTTTCATTTTCCAACTAATAAAGTCAGGGGCACCATGGAACGATTATCAGTTTTTTTGATAGATGTTTTAGTAAGTGGATATTTTCAAATTCTCCACATTTAAATATCAAATAAGGCTTGTTTTGTATACATTCCTAATTTTGTGTTTTATTTTAACAGCTTACAATATTTTGGATCTACCACTCTTACTATGCTTTATCACGTTTAGATATTGCTAGTGAAAATTTTATACGGACGGTTCAACAGATGCGTATAAAACTGTCGTTGCAAAAGTTTGGTAACATGGCTAACATGAAGGAAAGAAGGATTTTGGAGTAAAAGTTAAAACTTGTTACTCCTATTGTTATGAGAATTGGTCCTTGCACATACAACAAAAACTTGCCTATGGAAGCAATGTCTGTAAATTTGGACTACCTTGTTAAGCAGCTTTATGGCCCTCGTTAGTAGTTTAAAATGCATTCCGTATATTAAATAATATAGTTTTTGAAAACACTTCTCGGAAAAGCGAAAGTTAAATAATAAACGTTTGCCTCAATTTTAACCGAGTTTATTATTTATTATGTTCAGTAGCTAGGAACGAATTCTTCTTTGATGATACAATTACCGTTCATTACTTATGCTCATTTAGTATGAATATAGAAAAATAGGGCTGTTTTGTGGAACTGCCGTGACACTGAAATAAGTTTACCCAAGGAAGAATAATAAGTAAGACAATTTACCCACGCCTAGTGAATTTGTTAGTAGAATTCAACCAAAATAAACAGCAAAACGTTAAATGTTTCGTCCATAAACAAAATTCAAAGTATAAATAAATATTGATATCGTTGTACTTAATACATATGCTGAAAAACTAGCAGCCAATGTTTTCTCTGTTTCATTTTGGAATCCCATCTATTTATGCGACTAGAAACTTAGATTTCAAAAATATACAAGTACTTTCCCACACAATCCAATTGGTTATGCAAATAAGTCGCCTATAGGGGTATGAAACGCGGTGAAATCGACATTAACCAATTATTCTATTAAAACTGATATTGATTCAGAAGCTCTACCCTAGTCAAGTTTATGCATAAGTGCTGTTGTAACATAGGAGACTCACAAAAATAAATGATTTACTCTCAGCTACTTCCATTAAATAATTTTACAATGTAAGATATAAATTTCGTAAAAATTACATTCGATTTCATAACCATACATGAATTTAAGTTTTCTTGTATGGAATTTTGAATGCAGTTCTTTCACTATTTTACGCAGTTAAACCTTAAAAATCTTCGAGTACAGATAGAATTTACCGGGTTTTCTATTCCGTCAGCATGTTTTCCAATAGTATCATAATATATTTATTTATCGTATTTCCGGGTTGATTTGCATATTGTATTGAAGCAGACATTATACACCAAACCTTCCCTGGCTCATAAAATGGCTAGTAAAAAATTTGATACAAATGGTTGGTATTTTGAATAGGCTTTTAAAAAAGTGTCATGTAAACTTAATAGTACAGACCCTAAATAAAACAAAAACTGTAAAGCTTTTAATTTTTAAAATTAACTTTTAACATACAATAAATTTAAACAACATCAATTTGAACGAATTGTCACGAATATTAAATTAATTTTCACTTCAAATATCCAAGAACCTACGTTAAAGTTTTGCTTTGGTGATTTCATGTTTTAACATTTATTTTGTCAAAACCGTAAAGCAAAATATTTCGTTAAAAATCTGACAGTTATAAACCATGTAGCGAAAACACAAACAGTTATTTTGTGACTTTATACTTGGTAATGACGCCGGAAAATTATTTATAACACAATCGCTTCAAGTGTTCGAACCGAAATCCTATTCCTGTCCAAGCTTTCTAGCTTAGTTATGGAAACAATATCAGTTATTTAAATAATTTGTTCTGTAAATGCCTCATTTTGAAAGGTAGGTAACTAAAGACATAAACGTTTATAATTTATTAATTAGAGGTAGAATTTCAATATTTTACATATACATATTCAGCAATTATGAAGCACCGTAACCTTTTTTAGGATCTCATAAGTCAAAGCATTTCAATAAAAAATTATATTCCACCCTTTATTTGGTTGGATTTTTATTCAAATACAATCGGCATCTTATACAAATACGAGTAATTTATATTGAAATCATAATAATTTTGGTTAGCTATTCCATCGCATTTATAAAATTGTAATTTGATTACCTATAAAACAAGCTTATAAACCCCTGTATTTCAATTTTCTTTGTACTCGCTAATTTATACACACTGTCATTCTGTCGATTTTAAAATCTACATACATTACAGCACGGAGAGATTATAAAAATGTTACATGGTATTTTGTGAGGAGAAACGAAATACACTTTGGAACTTCACTCAAATTGACGTATTTCACATTTAATGAAATAAAATGCCTGTGCCTTTTACAAAAAAATGTTAATTCTGGCAGTTTCTCTTAGTGATTTTCATAATGTCATGCTTTAATTTTGTTACGTTGACTACTTACATAAACGTAGAGATTGTCAACAGTAATGGATCAAATTGTTTTTCCTCTCTGTTTATTATAACTCCAGATGTTCAGTTGATTTCTAGTACAAAAACTCCCCGAACTTATACGCAGTTTAACCACAGTATTTCAGCAGCCCAGATGTCACTGAAAAAGGCTAGCAGATCTCAATTACCAAGAAATGAATTATAACTTTTTTCAGTTGTTGCACTATCCTCTCATAAATGGGGCAATGAACCAGTCGGGGGCTGCTGCCGCCACCTAACCTTAACCACATGTTAAACTTCATATACTAAACCCTATTTTAAGACCACATGTTACTACAGAACATGTTGATTTACATAATAAAAAATAGTCGTCGAGATAAACCCTATAAAAGTTGATGCAATACTTTCGACAATCCCTACGTACTTATAAAATTAAATTATTTCAATACGGCTATAAAGCACTTAAGCTAGCATGAAATATTAGTGGTTCGATACAAGCAAAGTCGTAAGGTAAAATCCATTATGAAAGCTGTCAATGTGGTGACGAAATAATAAAAAATAATGTTTAAATCACACTCGTATTCTTTTTATGAACGCTACAACAAAGTTGAAAAAGTGTCCTTAATTATTATTTTTGCGTTCCCAAAAGAGTCAAGCGATTTTACTAGCTTAAATTAAAAGTCTACACATTGGATTTAATACAAAAAGCTGGGAGTTATAATGAAAACTTTCAATCCTGTTCAATTCTTGAAAATGGTTCACAAATATTATAGTATCGTTGGTTTTTGTCCTGTAAAGTTTTCACTCGACCGAAATTTTAAACGACACATCAACTCTAATTTATTCCTTCTTTTGTTTTATTCGTTTATAAGATCCCTAGAAATTTTAAACTTGTTACAAGTCATTAGACTCATAGTTGAATCATTCTTTAATTTTTATTTAACCGGGAAACTTGATGCTTTTGGTTTAATTAGAATGATTATGTGGATATTTGCAATGTCACTGATTTTACTCTTTGACTATTTCTTTTGCAGTATTGACTTTAATTTAAAATACCAAACGCTAATTCAACTTCTTACTCGTATTTGGAAAGAGTTTAGTACACATGATGTAGCAGTCAAGCAAATAAAACGTAAAATCCTGTTCCGACTTACAATATTGTTTGTGCACAACACCTTAAATGACTACTGTAGCACAGCAAATTTTTCAAGGTCGTTGTATGGGAATTTAGATGCTGACCCCACACTACTTTACTCAGCTATTCCATGGAAAAATCCGATTGTAGATACAATTTACTGGGTTTGTGTTACTGTAAACTTGTTAACTTTAGGTCTAATTTGGTCTCTATTTCTTGTTTTTCCGGGTTCGATGGCGTACAATATTGAAGCTGGTGTTATATTATTGACTAAATTATTAAATTCAGCTAAAAATCTAGACCAAGTTTCTGAAGTTGTTCAATTATATCAAAATCTAATGTATTGCACCCAAGACTACATTAAAAATCTATTAGGCCGGATTCTTTTATTGTTTTATTTCGTAAGTGGATTTCAACAGTTTATGGAAGCGTTCTTTATTTTTCAACTAATCAAGGCAGGGGCACAATGGAATGATTATCAGTTTCTTTTAACAGATGTTTCCGTAAGTTAATATTAAAATTTATATTAAATCATTGCATTTTTTATCATTAAATTCTTTTTTAAAAATTTGAAATTTGTTTTCTTTACAGCTTACAATATTTCGAATATACCATTCTTACTATGCCTTATCAAGAGTGGATATTGCTAGTGAAAATTTTATACGTGCAGTTCAACAAGTGCGTGTAAAGCTGGCATTAAAATTATTCAGTAATATAGTAAACCTAAAACAGAAACGGATTCTGGAGAGAAAAATTTACCTAGTGAATATTATCGACATGAAAATTGGTCCATGCTCATGCACCAGGAACCTGCCCATGAAAGCAATGTCTGTAAATTTGGACTACCTTGTCACAGCTGCTTTGTGGCCATAATATATTCATCCAATATAATTAATTAATGTCAGTATTTCTTGTCATATACTCAAATATTGTAAAACTGAGTACAAAATGTTGTCATATCACGTATATCTAAACAATGTTAATGCAGTTTGTACAAAATAAAAAGTCTTAACGTAATTTTTCAAATTTTATCTTCTGATAACATGTTCCAAAAACAAAAAAATACCCTAATGTTCTAGGCAAATTTTTAAAAAAATCAATTTAATTTAATATTTTTCCTGGAAAAATAAACACAAATAGTTTTAACTAAATTCCAGCTTAAACTTTGTGCGAACTATTTTTTATGCTTTCACAAAATTATAACGTCATTAGCACTAGCATCACTTTTTGTCTATTCTTCTAACTGACTGAGTTAAAACTGCTATTATTCGATAGGTAAGACAAATTGATGCAGACAAAATAAACCAACAGGACATTTGTGGTTTAAAAATTTTGCCCTTGCAGATCTCGCACACCAACTGAACTTGGCTACTCATTTCATTATTTTACCTTGGCAATGAAAAAAATGCAACTACATCTTCGAATAATTTAACAGCATTATTGTCTCTTACGATTAGCGTAGCTATAACGTTAATTAAATGCGGAATTAAACTGACAGTTTGTAGCTAAAATATGAAACTGAACTCCCTACATAACACCTGGACAAACTCTAATTAATAATTATTTTGCGGTTTTTACTACGCTAATTTTACGCAAAAAAATATAGTAATTTGCCAGAAACATTTCTTCCACAGTTTTTCCACAAATTACTTAATAACGGAACAAAATATTAATTACTTACATCGTTAGTGGCTTGAGACCAGATGCACAGTTAATTAATAAAACAAAATGACAACATTACCAAAAATATATGTATTTCATTTACGTAAAATAGTTGCGCAAAATAATTTTCGACCGGAATTAAATTCATTGCTTACCTATTAAGCTCAGCACTATAAAAACAGTAAATTTTTTCTCAAGTCATTCATTCCAAGCTCAGCATTTTCCCGGGCTCTTTTTTGAAGACCTTTCTTTAGCTTGGAACTGTAAAAGTTTTAATCTTAAATTGGCCAAGATGAAACGCAGTCAACTATTTCTGGTAGTTGCATTACTGCAATATTTTGTTTTGACATTAGCTAATCCAGTTGATGTTCCTACGCCGGTTACACAAAGAAAATCCCGTAAGTTTTTACAAAATTGAAACGATCACTAGAAATATATTGTGTACAAAAACAGTATTCAAAATATAACTTTTCTCTTCTTTAGGAGTCGACTTATTCCGAAACGAGACCAAACCAGCGTGCACAAGTAAAGATTCAGAGAAACGTATGAAAAATGGCTTAACTAGTACATACAGAAGATGGAAATCATTCAATGTCCAGCCCGATCCTGCTTACAGTAAAGAATAAGTTGTTTTATTATAAACTACTGTAAAAAAAAACTTCCGGAATTTTTTAACTATCTTCAACTATTTTAGACAAACAAGAGCTAAGCGCTATCAACGACGCCATGTATTACTTATCTCAAGTCATTCCATGTGTCGGCTTTGGAATATGGCGTTCAGACGCTAAACCAAGTGGTGACTATGTTTACATTCAAAAGGGAACAAGTAACGGATGCAACAGTGCTGTTGGTAGACAAGGTGGAAGACAGACAATGAATTTGCAAAGTCCAGGTTGCATGAGTGTTGCCACAATTATGCATGAAATGATTCATGCTTTGGGATTTTATCATGAGCAGTCCAGGGAAGATCGGGATGATTTTGTTACTATTCACTGGGAAAATATTGAGGCAGGAAAGGAACACAATTTCAATAAATACAAAGGACGTTCGTATTCCGCTTTTGGAGTTGCTTATAATCCAAAGTCGCTGATGCACTATAATTCTTATGACTTTAGTGTAAATGGCGAAGCAACTATTACTACTAAGGTATATACATTTATATTAAAAGGATACATGAAATTTTTTAAAGATTTGTTTTTAGAATAGTTCAATAAATTTTGATTGTTTCTTTTAATGATTTTATTTAGGATGGTGGGGAAGTTGGTTCCGATGATACTTTGCAGGAAAGTGACAAACAGAAGCTGAAAAATATGTATAATTGTTAAACATGTCATGCAGTCCTGAAATAAAAAAAATCGACATATTTGCCGTAAATTTTATATCGTTTAAACTTCTAATTATATTTGAAGCAAAATTATTTTGAAATTACGAAAAAAATTATCATCCCAACTGAATGGTTTTTGAAGTGGAGTTTTGAACATTTTGTTGTAAGGCTATTTATTTTAAATTAGAAGTATTTCATAAACACTCCTTGACCACATTTAAATGAATGTAAGTTGAATGTCATTTTTTAAAGGTGGAAAAAATGTAGATCAGAATTAGCTAAAGAGCGAGGAAGCAACTAACAAAATAAGGAAAATCTCTACAAATGGCAAGCAATGTAAACCTCCATGTAAAAATATATTTTATATGAGAGCATCCAAAGTTAATATTCCATGATGTAATCACGTTTCTTCCAACATTATAGATTACAGCTACAATTTAATTTAAATGATCTTAAATAATGCATTTGTAGCGAAGTTAAGTTTTTTGTTTGTATCATACAAAAATGACTATCAAATGTCAAGATAAGGTTATGCTTTTGTGAAATTCCAATAAAATTAGTTAAAATAAAATACCCAATCTTTATAATACCTCAACTTTCTTCTAGTTAAACTATTGTACTGTAATATTTTCATAGGTCATTTAAATAAGTAAAATTTTACAAAGAGTGGGAACATTCAAGGCGTATTGAAAAATACAATTTATATTTATTTGATATTTCTAGTATAAATCGCTTATTTTTATTGCCTACAGATAGCTTATTCAAAAGTATACCACACTTATTGTTAAATGTTACAAGGAAGCAACGATATAGCAACAGGAATATTATTTAAAGTATCCATAATACCTACAAAAAAGTATTGGGCTGAAAAGTAGAAATGCAAAGCATAATCAGAAAGTAATTTTTTGAAGACAACAAAACTAAGCTTGAGACTTTAATTTGACAAAAGCTTTCAAATCGGCCGCATCGTGGCCGTAGTCCTTAATTCTGTAAATCGTGTTATGCGGCAAAAGTAATCTTGAATCGACACAAAATTATTTGAAATTTGTTGTTTGCAATTAAAAATTGGCTTTATAAGACTTGTTATGGAATTGTAATGATTTCCAATTACATTATGTATTTGTTATTGATCTGTATTTAAATTATTTTTTGTAACTCAAATTCGAATTTTAGAGCCATATATTTTCCAACTTTGTATTGTTTTGCGCAGACAGTGCTAAGACTATTAACTTTGATGATTATTTTGTCATTGTATGGCTACTTGTTTTTATGTCATACAGTCTTGTTTTTAAGTAATGACTTTTGTTCTACATGTTTAAGCACTACTTAAGAATAAAATATAGCGGTTTGGAAACAACCGAATATAAAAGCTACCTTTTGATATTATTTTTTTTAAATCGATTAAGAAGAAGATCAATACTGGGAAGTGTCCAATAGTTTATTCGATCTTTTAATTTCGTTATTACATAAAAATGTTAATATATTCTATTAACAAGTCCGTTCCCTATAGGAAGTGTACACGTGTGTGCAAAAAGACAGGACAAGAGCGCAATAATCCATTACAGGGTTAGTCGCCCCGGT
>JAQIWN010002820.1:0-14653 GCA_034699025.1 Entomobrya cf. arborea Gr-Col-00668
CAAACATTGACTAAAACTTTAACCTGTGAAAATTGCCATTGAAATTATTGAACATAAGTGCTTCCACTTTTGCTTTATCATCAAATCATCACCCTTTTGTTGTTCACCATTCACTGGAATAACCTGTAGTGATCTTCTGCACATCAAACGTCATAATACATCATACATCTGCATCTGTGACAATTCGCAGTCACCAGTTTTGAAGCCAATTTGAATATCTTTTCCCCTGAAAAACAATTGGACTATGTCTTTTAAATGTCATCCAGCAGGCGCAAGTCTTATAGAATGAACGCAAAGATGAACGAACATGAAGTTGACGATGTTGCGTTTTTGACAGGTCGGCTTTTTTACTTTCAATTAACAATTTAAATTTTGAACGAAATTTTATCATAAACATTCAATAATTTTTAAAGGTGAAGCCAGTAACGTGAATAAGAGGACTCTCTACGAGCAGGACAGGATTGCGGTTTGTTCGCAGAAACGAGCCGTTGGAATCGCCCTTCTCGTTTTTGTCGGGCTTTTCTTTGTGGCGGTTATTATCGCTTTCGCCACTCCACTCAGTGGTCAGTGCAATGGCTACTTATGTATGTTCAAAAGACAGAAACCTTTCTTCTCTTCTTTTCATTTTTCCGCTTTAGTCTTTTTTCTACTTTTTGATTTCTGGAAAAACATACTATCATTTCCTTTAAATCTCTGAACTAGTAGTGTTGTTGCTTTCGCTTTTTGGGTCACATCAAAAAACACACTTCTTCTTTTGTACCAGCAAACTAAACATCTTTCAATCTATAATTTTTCCGAAAATTAATTATCTTATTTTTCAGTACACACACAGTAAATTAAGCGAAGAAAAAAAAATAATGATTATAAAGAAAAATTATAAAATACACAATATGTCTCTTGTTTCTCCCAACTTTTATACGATTGGTCGTTTGTAGGTTGTTCATTTTTAAATGGGTCGATAGACACAGAGCCCTTTACTGATGATGAGCTACTTGAACACAACAAATTTATTCTTCCTTCCGGGGAAGAATTCCCTTGGAATAAGTCCAGACTCCCAGATTTTGTCCGACCCCTGCACTACACCATTCAAATTCATCCAAACCTTACCACTTTGGATGTTACTGGATGGGTCGTCATCCAATTCATCGTGCTTAAAGAGACCGACTTTATAGTTTTTCATAGTCGTAATTTACGCGTGATTGAAAAATGGGTTAAAGAAGAGGTGGAAGATCCCCACCGGGTGGATCCCCATAATATTTCTAGACTTTTGGAGTATCCTCCCTTCCAACAGGTATGTAAATACCATTCCAATAGTTTTTTCTTTCATATCATTACTGTACCAGTCTATACGTCTATTGCATTAAAAAAATATTTTCCATAGATGTACCTTGAGCTCGCTGAAGGTAGCAAGTTGGTTCCAGAGAAAAACTACTCTCTTGGAATTCGCTTTCATACAAATATTAGCACAGAACTCGAGGGCTTTTATCTTAGCAGCTATGTTAATTCACAGGGTGAACGAAGGTACAAAAAATAAATTAAGAATCGTAATAATTGCCATACACAAACATTATTTCACAAATAGTAAAGTAACCATTTTTCTTCTGCTGTCTCTACGCTGTTTCCTAACTCTGCAGATATCTTGCTACTACACATTTCGAGCCAACCTATGCACGCTCTGCCTTTCCTTGCTTTGACGAGCCTCAGTTCAAGGCAACTTTCAAAATGATAATTATTCGAAATCAACAACACAAGTCTTTATTTAACATGCCTATCAAAAAGATTGAGACCGTTTACTACGGCTACAACATGGAGCTGGTGAGTTGCATCCCAATTTTTCCCCCTTTTGGTTTACTTACACCAGTTTTTCATCCAAGCAAGCCTTCTTCCAAAAACCATTCTTCTATTTTGCCTTTGCATAATTCTCAATAAGCCATTTCATAAAAAAAATCTGATCAGCATAGAATTTAATGAGGTGATTGACGCGAATAATTTATTATTTTAGTGGAGAGACGAATTTGAAGAGTCTGTAGAAATGAGTACGTACCTAGTCGCATTTGTAATCTGTGACTATGAAAGTGTCAGCAATAAAACAACGAAAGGAGTGGAAGTTTCCATTTATACTCCACCTGGACTCCTCAGTCAAGCCAATTTCGCACTACAAAGTGCTGTTCAAGTAATGGACTACTATGATGAGTTTTTCGGAGTCCCTTATCCACTTCCCAAGCAAGGTACTTTTTAGTAAAACGGGTTTTCAGATATTATGGAACAACTTTTTACATTAAATTTTATTATTATTACGGTGGCACTTAAATAAAATCTCTACTGTTGAGACACTGTTGTTGAAATGAAATGAAATGAGAAATAAGTAAATATTTGTAAAAAGAGTTATGCAAATATGAAATTTACAGATCTAATAGCAATTCCTGATTTCGGGGCTGGAGCCATGGAAAACTTTGGATTAATTACGTATCGTGAAACATCAATTTTGTATGACAGCAACGAAAGTAGTTCTGCTGCACATCAGTGGGTAGCGGTTGTTTTGGCACACGAGTTGGCTCATCAGGTATGGATGAAATAAGCTACCAGTGCAAAAAGCTAAAATGAGGAATAAATTGGTCAATATATTATGTAATGGTTTTTCCATGTATTCATAGTGGTTTGGCAACCTTGTCACAATGAAATGGTGGAATGACTTATGGCTAAATGAGGGATTTGCCAGTTTTATTGAATATGTGGGCGTTGATCATATTCGTCCAGAGTGGAAAATGATGGAACAATTTGTATTGGAAAAGACACAGCCAGCATTGTCTCTTGATGCACTGGGAAGTAGTCATCCAATTTCTGTTGAAGTACAAGATCCCCGAGAAATTGAAGCCATATTTGATACCATATCATATAACAAAGTGAGGAAATTAATATTTTTATTGAACTAGGCTCAAAGCAAAGTTTGATGAAAGTTATCATTTGTCTGTTCAAAGGGAGCTGCCATTCTTCACATGTTGGAGTCTGTGTTGGGATTGGATGTTTTGCGTCATGGCTTAATGGACTATCTGAATGAACATAAATTTGATAATGCTGACACAAAAGATTTGTGGGATGCGTTAAGTGCAAGCACAAATGAGTCAATGAAAGTGAAAGTAAGAACGAGAGCACCAGTTAATAATGCTAATTGTAAGGTTATGTGCACAAATTATATTCATTAAATTATTCTTTAATTACTCAGACCGTTATGGATACATGGACATTGCAAATGGGATATCCTTTGATTGAGGTCCGTTGTGAGAATAACACAGTTAAAGCTTCACAAAAGAGATTTCTTTTGAATCCTGCTGAAAATGAAACTGGGATTGATGCACCTCAGTCTCCATTCAAGTACAAATGGTATGTTCCATTGACTTATGTAACAGACGTAAAACCAAGGAGTATGCAGTTAGCCTGGATGAACATGAGTGACTGTAAGTGTTAGATTTTAGAGTGTCTTAAGTTGAAACTTAAGTAATTAAATGAGATGTTATAAAAATACATACTTCGTTCACAGATGAATTCACAATGCCACCTCGAACGGAATGGATCAAGTTTAATGTAAATCAAACCGGCTTTTATCGGGTCCATTACCAAGGAAAACTCTGGGACAACTTGGTAAAAACTCTTTTGTCAAATCCTTTCATTCTAACGCCAACAGACAGAGCAAGTTTAATTGATGATGCCTTCACATTGTGCAAGTAAGTTATATAAGGAAATTTTACTACATATGAATTCATTATATATACATTGAGGCGACCTTACTACGAAACTTATAAATTATTTTAATGAACGCAGAGCTGGAGTTGTTGATGCCAGTGTACCGTTGGAGGTATCCAAATATTTACTGAAGGAAACAGACTACGTTCCTTGGGCGACGGCTTTGGAACATTTCAGGTCTTGGAGCAAAATTCTTTATGAAAGACAAGCACATCGACTTCTTACCCAATTCATATTAAAGCTTATCGAACCAATTTATAAGAGAGTTGGCTGGGCTGATGAGGGAAGCCACTTGATGAAGTAAATTTTTTAACTATTTTAGAAACCAACGTTTATTATTTATAACGTTAATTCGAATTATTAACATGTATGCAAGTATAATGATAATTATATTTTACTTTGTTCAGATTGTTACGAAGCGAAATCCTGTCGACGGCAATTCTATGCGATAACAAGGAAGCTGTCAAAGAAGCTACAACAAAATTTAGTAACTGGATGGTCAAGGGTTCACGTGTTCCACCAAACCTGCGAGAAGTCGTGTACTCAGCTGGTGTAAAATATGGCGGAGTCGTTGGATGGGATCATTGTTGGTCACAGTACAACCAATCTCGGATACCCAGTGAGAAAAAGTTGCTTTTGAAAGCAATGGGCTCTGCTGCAGATCCATGGCTTTTACAACAGTAAGTCACTCCTTTCCAAATTAATGTTACATGTTTTGTTTTATAACTTTTCTGATAACTCATTATTTCTCATTAACTTTACAGATACCTGGACACATGTTTAAATCGAGATATTGTCAGACCTCAAGATGTACGAACAGTTCTTGCAGTTGTGGCAGCTAACCCATCAGGTAGACTTTTGGCATGGCGTCATCTTCGTGCCTACTGGTCTAACTTTCAAAATATGTTCGGAGAGGGGTCTTTCACAATGGGTAGTCTTATTACTGCCGTTGTGTCCCACTTTTCAAGCGAGTTTGACTATGCCGAGGTAATGAAAACTCGCTAAATAATTGGTTTTAATTTAAATCGAAAGTTTTAAAGAAAAACGTTTTAAATTATATCTTTTCAATTTTTAGGTAACAAATTTCTTCAATGACGTTGACGTCGGTTCTGGTTCCCGAGCCTTGAATCAAAGCTTAGAAATGATACAGCTTAACATTCGCTGGCTGCAAAATAATGAGAATCAGATTGAAAGCTGGTTGAGGAAACACTTGTCTTCCTCGTAACAGAGTTATAAAAGAGGACATGACACTGATAAGTCAATCTGCACGACACGACTTTGCTACGTTCTATCGCATCCTACACACTCAGTTCCAAAATATACATAGTTTATTCACCGCCTTGGCACCGCCAGCAACAAAGAGATTCAGATAAATTCATAATATGAAATGTAAATATTTACAATTAGATAGAGTTTACTTATATGAAAGCGTCGTGAAATGTAGATCCATATCCATAGATACAGAAATTATTTAACTGCTATACTTTCCAGCAAGCTGAAAGAACATATTTTAACTTCATGTTCCCAAGCTGGCAGTCATGAGCTGTATTATTTTACGCAAGGAACGATAGCTTTTTTCACTTTTACCCTGCAAGTATATGAAAAACGAAATTCACGTGACGTGTGGTTGTGAACGCGTAAAATATAGTGATTATTGATGTGACCATGTCCTCCATTTATGTAATATCGTGCATTTAGTCATGTGACGATACGAAAATTTACAACACAACTCAATCGAAAATATTAGAATGAAGAATGGTTGAGGTATCATTGAAATAAATATGAGATTTTTTAAACAAGCCACTCCAAGTTTTCAACAAATGAAAGTTTTTGCGAATCTTCCCAATACTGGTAGGATAGCTAGTTAGAAAAAGTAAAGTTTATGACAATTAAACTATTACGTTTTGTGAAATTTCTTCGAGAAAAGGTATAGTATGAAGACGATGCCCATTTGCTAATGCAAGTCTTTGTATGTCAGAATCACATCAGATATCTTTCATCAAACAATCGCATTTTCATAAAATTACGTTAGACTTCATCTACTCAGTATAAATATATCCCCCAAAATTCTGAACAACTTTTTGGTCAAGAACCAATTTTATAATTTTACTTGCCACATCCTCCAAATTAAAAGAAAGGAACAACCTACAATTTAATGAAACCAAAAGTAGTACGAGATCAGCAGTGTTAGAGCAACGAAAAAAAGCTAAAGATAGTTTACATACTCTAGATGATCTTTCCCAAAATCCGTCATCAGAAAGGAAAACATGTTTAACTTGGTTTATCGTTCAAATCAATATATTTGCACACACATGATATACGTAATTAAAATTTTAAGAAAATTAAAATTAAAATGGGTGACAAATATTGTAGAAAAAAATATTAACATCAAAAATACATACATAAAATGTATATTTATATTATTTTACTTTTTAATATACACCTTGATATACATTTTAATACGGCATTTAGAAGAAAATACATGTAGGATATTAGAAAAATACGTAGATATAGACCAATTATAGATTATATAACTTTTTCAATATGATCAAGTTCTGTTTAATTTTCAAACTACAAATGACAAAGTTTTAATCGAAATTTTGGTTTGAGTGGAACGGGAAATCCAAATAATGTTTTTTTAAAATATTTATGGGTGAACTGAATGAGTGCTAGTTCACATGAACTTGCATGATTGAATTAATCAAATCTGATTTATTTTTAAGATTGCTTAAATTTGAAGCATTCTTGAAGTGAATGTGACGATCTCATCAACAAAGTTCCACAGACGTCAGCATTAAAATGTCCTAATTTTTTTGTTCTACGTGAGAGCATATTGCCAGTAAGGCAAAAATAAATGTATCACAAAGTTGTAATCAAACTGCCTTCTTCTGGAATGAACTCTATAGAAGCATAATACAATTTCGATTGTGTGTATTTTTATCTTTTCATGTAACCTTGTAATTTTCATGTGATCAGGTAAAAGCATAAATCAGTATTGAAAGATTTTGAATGATGGAATACACTTGTGTACAAGAAAAACATTCAAATATTTGAACAATGGCTATATTTTTAGCCCTTTCGTCAAATAAACTACACTAATCATTTAAAGAAAAGAGTACTGTCAACTATTCCGAGACAATTCAAGGAATCCTCTTATTTTAAATTGAAGAAATTAAAATAAGTATATTAAGAAGCCAAAGATGATATTTGTTAATTGTGACTTCATGGTTGTGTTACAATCTTACAATTCTTATGTGTTGTACAAATGTACTGAAATCTTCAAAAAAAATCAATTTCCCTATCAAGTTGTATCAAAGTGACTTTTTACACGTGTGTATGTTTATATTTCCATCATGTATCGGTTACGTTACAGTTAAATGGTTTATTAGGATAAAAATGATTATTTAAATGTGTGTACACTTATTAGCAGAAAATGTAACTTGAGAAAATTAAATTACCTTCCTATAATTCAACTTTTAATTTTTAAAATATATGTCGCGTTGGAAGTGTGATCGATGGGAGGAATAGGCTATAAAAATGGTTAAAGTGTTTAAGATTATATTACTAAACTTCCAAAGAGCAACACCAAAGAAAAACTGTGTAAATCGATGTACTCGTATGAATTACCTTTAAATACCTTATATTAAATGCATCCTTTGCGTGATTATCATAATGAGCATTAAATTATGTACCGTATTATTATTATTACTATCATGATATTATGTAAAAAAAAACCTGTGTAATTTGTCATTCAAAAAACTAACGCAAGAAAGAAAAAACAATTACGGTTTTCGTTATTATTGTAAAAAAATCATGATGGAAAATATATTATGAATTTAAATTGCATTGTGTATTTATGATAATTATTAGTATGACTTAATATGAACCAATTCTTTGTGATTCCTGTGTATGAATTAACTATTTTTGAAGATAAAAATATACGAAAATGAATGAAGACAGAAAAAGTTTGAATATTTATGCAAATAAGCATCCGTGAAATTTATTTCTTTGAACTTAAACTTGCTTTATGTTCACCGATCCATCTTGTGTGAATAGGGAAGTACTGCATAACTAGCAAATAATTTGAGAAAACTAAACAAACTCGTCACAATATAAATTTTGAAAAGAACGAAAATTTTATTGTGATACTTGTAATTAATTAATGTTGGAAAAAAGTATACAGAGAAACAGGTCGATAAGATCTATGACATATTACAAATATGCATTTTTTAAACATTATTACTTGCATAACATTCATCTGAAACAGCATTCATAATTAAGATAACTTGATGGTAAATCGCTGTAAATTCATTTTTTTATTTGTTTTCATAATTGATTATTCATTGTTATTTGTCATAGAGCGAAAAAAATATTTTTTTTTTAGGATAAACAGAAAATAAACACAGGCTAATGCGTATAAATACAATAGCGACTAAAAAATGGAGAATAATTCCAAATCAAAAAAGTTGATATTTTTAAACTAGAACATAAAATGATTAATAATAAAATTGATACAAAAAAGGAGAAAAGGACATATTTGTTTTTTTAGCTAACAATCTATGAAAAAAACTCATCTTCAAGTGTGTAGTTCATTTTTAGTGATTTAAACTGTGTGTGTATATAGTTTAAAGAGTGATACATTTATCTTTTACATAAGTTTAGTAAATAGTGTTCATTTTTTACACTTTAAATTCGTTCTACCTCTTTTTTCTTTAACTCATTTTTCTTCTTCTTTATAGGTAATATATAGTTTTTTTTGCGTTAAATCCTCAGATATTCTTCTTATTTGCGATTTGATGTACTTACTATTTGTCAATTAACCTATTTTTATGTTTTTTATCACTGCATATTATTATAAGTAATATTTATTGAGCGTTGTTTTTTTATACACATTACACTAAATATTTCATTTAAAATATTAGCCGGCGGAATAGAGCAGAAGTTTGGGGAAAATTACATTACATTATAATATATTTATATTTTTTTTTGGGATTTTTTATATATTTTAAATTTTTTTTAGGGTTTATCTTGTAGAGAAAATTATATTCTTAGTACGACAGAGCTGCATAATTTTTTTTGGATGTTTTACAGTTGTTTTTTTCAAAGCAGGATGGATATGTTCTTTTTTTTGAGAAAAACATGTAGCAGTTGATTGGATAATTACAATGATGATTTAGGTAATGAATGTTTTAAGAAAATTGAATCCAGTATGGTCGAAATGTTTTAAAAAAGGTGATGACATGACATGATATTTTTTTCACTCCTTACAATCTAATTTCATGTCAATCACTACCTTGTGTGTGTGCTCAAGTTTATGACACAACTTAATTGATTTTGTAGACCATGTAGACGTTGTTGGTGTCTGGGACGTCAATGATGGGACTGTTTGGTGGAGCCGCGAAGAATCCCATAAACATGAATGTTCGGATCAAAGTTGCTGTTAAAAAAGTTAAGGTAAAAAAATGTTAAAACAGTTGAATAAATATTTTTTTAAACAATTTTATCTCGCAATTAAATATTAGGTAAGAAATCAAAGGAAAATGTAATTACGATATACTTACCACGATCCTCTCGCTCTTTGGAGAAGTAAACAATTGCATTGTTGCAAAGAAGAACCTCCTCTGCATACTCCAACAAAGCAACGAAAGCATCCTTGCTGGCATCAGGTAAGCAACCATGCGGAACCTCAATGTAGAGAGTGTTGTTGACATAGGTCGTTTCCCATGTTAGAATGGTGCTATTAGTTAGATAATAGCGAACAATAATCCTGACCGGCTCACCTTCTGGTAAATTCTGTTTCGAAAAATAATGAAAGTCAATGTCATTCTCGGAGTCATCACGAATTCCCAAAAGCACCTCAATCTTTTGCCTTGGATGATAAAATTTTTCACGGAAATTGTCAACTAGTTCAGCCATTTTGCTGTGGAAACTTTATTTAAATAGTTTGAGGAGTTCACAGAGGTCAGATTAAGATAATGAATCACATTCACTAAAAAAAAGCCGTTCAGTCTTATTGTCTTTTTTTACAATTTAATTCAGTTTTTTTTTTGGACTCTTTTGTAACAGGGAAAAAATAGACAATGCAATTTAGCAACTTGAACACGTAAGCTTTAAAGACAATGGTTTTTTTTTTGACAACGTCTTGTAGATACAAATGACAACTTTCCACTAGTGACTTGACTTAAAAAGGAAACTTTTTCGTGTGCACAGGTTTTGCAGAAAGTGCGCAATCCAAATTTAACAACTTGTCTTCCAATTTAATTTGAAGACGTCAAACTCATGTACCACCTGCGTTGGTTCGGATTCGGTAATGAATTTATGACTTTTTTTACTGTTTCCATTTAAAGCCGGAAATTGGAAATGGAGAGGAATATGAGTTTATATTTTGCTGGAAGTGGAGAGCATGTGTCTGTGTGTTTGGAATCACGAGAGCTAATCACTGCCTGCTCATGGTTACGTAATTTTCAGCACAATAAAAACAATACATGACGGATTGGCATCTCTCTATATTAAGCTCCTTGTTTTGATACACGGACAATGGTTAAAAGCTATTCTTTTCCATGACACGTAAAAATCAGCAAAAAACGGGTATATAGATAAGATTAAAGATGCATTCTGCAAATGTACTATTACTGTGCTGGAACTGAAGCACTATGCATTATGCATCCTTAAAGTAAAATGGCCAATTAGTATTGTGTGTATATGATTTTATCGTTGTACTTATTAATCATATCACAGAAAGTTAATATAGTACGAGTAACGTTATTTGTGATAGTTAACCTTAGCATTGTAAAAATTTGTCGCCAAAAAAAGTGGTGAACGTGACATGAACTATGAACATTTGTAAATAGGTTTTTTATGGGACCATCAATCCTTTTCCATAGAATTTAAAATAAAAAAATTATGAATAACTACGAAGTAAAAATATCTTTCCCACACTAGTTCGCAGAAACCTGAAAGGAGGTCATCTCATAAAAATAGTAATAAACAAAGAGTCTTTCTTTTATCTTGAAAACGTAAGGTAGTTAAATGAATTATCAGTTTTGACTAAATGGTTTTTCTTCTTCTGAACATTAAGTATTCGTATTAAACGTAAAAGATACGGTATAATATTTCATGGAAACTGATACTGATAGTCATTCGAGCCTTTTAGAAAGCTTCCGAAATAATGATGCAATTTTTTAAACAAATTAAAGTAGACTAGACTGATTATCTACGAGACAAATTGTTTATGGCTGTGATTTTGTAACTAATATGATATGGATGGATAGAATGCTGGCAAAAAGAGTAAAGCAATATCTTAATTTTTTGGTTGGATGAAATTTGTACCTGAATCAATTCCTGAATGTCATCATCATCATCGTATTCATCACAACTGCTACTGCCGCTGCTACTGCCGCTACTGCTGCTGCTGTCGTCTAAGATGGATCCCCGTCTTGAACGTACAGAGAGCCCTGTAATTTTCCCCACCCCGCTGCTCCCTTCCGGCGAAGAGAATGCGGTGTGGGGCTCATCACCGCAACCACCGAGGCCCGGCACCGAGGGTGACGATCACTTGTTGGCTCGGGTTGGAAATGCAGGAAGAAGAGGATGATGAGACGCTGTTTTTTGTTGAAAATAAAAAAAATATGCAATGAGTGTACTGCTAGCTTTTTATGATTTATAATTAGTAGTTAAAGTATCATCTCATTTTTTTTACCTTTCAGTGCTGCTGACAGACATGTTCATGTCTAACATTTCCGGTTTTAACCGATTAATACTACTACTACTACTACTAGCGAAAACGCTCTTCTCCTGGCTATGCAATGCTGACAGCGTGTTGTTCATGACGTACATGGCGCGGGTACTCATAGTTATTCAGGATGGCGTAAAGAAATCAAAGTTAATCCAAGAGCTTGGTAGTAGCACAATCAAAAATTGTCGGCAATAGGGCCTGGTTAGAATCCGAAGTGTAAGCTGGAAAAAAATAAAAGCAATACAATTTATTAACTCAAGTTTTAATACTAAATCGCTTAGTTGATTTAATTTTGATACTGTGTTGAAATGCTAGACATCAGAGAGAAAAATATGCACTCAAATAAGTTCTGAAGAACATTCAGGAAAGAATAATACATAATTTCATTTCCCATCGTAATAGTAATCAATAATAACAACCCATTCATATTTTTATTATCTTGAATATTAACGTCGCGTATAAACAAACAAAATAAGATATGTTGTGCGAGGCCAATAATTTATTTCATGTAGTTTAGCTACAAATAATGTTGACTTTAAAATCATAACTGCTTTTTGCTTGTTAAGTACTTATAAAGATGATCATAATTTGCTATCGTCATTATCATTTGCTGGTGGCGATGCTCTTGTATCAAACAAACTGTTCATATTAAAACCCCATCATAAAACTAGCCTTAGCTTTTTCATGGATGTTAAATTAAAATGGAATCTACGTGACACTAAATGCCGTCCTAAAAGCAGAGAGCGAGAGAGTTCGAGTTATTATCAAGCAGTAATCCTCCTCATCCATCATCGCCATCACCATCACCAAACTACCGGATTTTTCTTGAACTTTTTTTATTTTGTTTTCATAGCGAGGAGGCGTGGTGTGACGATCATCACGATCACCACAAATGACCAAACTACTGCATAACTCTTTTATAAAAGAAGATATCTAGTCGTCACTTCGAGAAAATTTTTACTTTTTGGTACTTCATGTACGTAATGACCAGTTATACTACAGAGTAAGACTTTAAACATATTTGTTGCATTGATTTTTTTCCTGTCCCAGTTAAACTCTGGATTATTTTGACTGCAAGCTTCATCATCATCACCAGTAAGTATAAACTTACTGAGTACTCGTATGAACCCATGAACATAAAATATATGAAATGTCATCATCATCTCCAGTGACATAAAACTTTGATATAATTTTTTATGATGAATGGCTCGTTTGTTAATGGTCGAGAATGGAAAGGAAAAAAACTTAATTAGTTCCTTCTGGCTAAATTATTCCATGCCATACATACGTCATTGAAAGAAACTATTTCATTTTTATCGTTTTTTACTTGTCATTTTTTTACTAAAACATAATGCTTTAGTCTGATAACTTAAAAATTTAAATAAAAATCAAATTGGAAACTTATTATTTTAATATTTAGTTGGCTTCGTTTTAAAGTCATCTTGCTTCCTAAAACCCTAACATTCGATGAAATACGTTTCCTATTTTTATCTCGTATTTACTCTCCTGACACGAGAGAATTACAGTAAATAACCAAAAATGATAACCCGAACGAATAAACAACTGTCAAGTTATAATTAGCATCGCGCCGCCAGCTATGCTCCGTGTATTATGTTTGTCTTCTTTGTCCTTTGACAAGTAAACTGTGTTAAAAAGATTTCTCTTGGTAACTGAAGCATGTACGTAATTTAATTAACTAAACTATCATAAGAACCTTTCAGAATCATTTGGTATTATTTAATAAACAAAAATTTCATAATGTTAAAATTTACTGATTCCCGTAATTAAAACATTGATTCTTTTTCATCTGCAATGTCAATTATTTGTCTGTTAACGTTTAAAAGATAAATCAATGCAGTGAGATATAAATAAAGACATAAATATGACTGGTTTGTGTCAATTTCAAAGTATGACCTCTTGACCTGGCCATCCATTAGGTTAAACATGGAGCAGGGTTGATGGTAAAAGGACTTTTCATACATGTCATCCCTATTACCACGTCACGTAGAGAAACACTTAATTATATATTCGTAAAAAATGACGATCCGACGATGGTGTGATGATAAATGATTTTACTGTTCTGCATCATATTCTTCGACAGATCAGTCTCCCATAGCCCCTGTACCACAAAAAAATGTAGCAATGGTACACCGCATTGCTATTGCTTATGCGACACTAATGCAGCTACTAGAATGTTCATGTCTGAAGCTGATTTCCACTATTACTCTCATTTCATCACCATTTTGGCCCCTTTCCATGTTTTTTCCCCAGATTTCACCAAATAAATAAGGCCTCCCAAATAAGGCCCAGGTCCGTAACCTTTGTTGGACAACTTACTAGCAATTTCCATGTGTAAAAGGAATACATTAGAATAATTCCAATGATAAAAGTGACCAGAATGGAAAAATAGGATCAATGGAGCAACAAACCAAAATGAATATTTTGACCAGAATGTACTGCACTGCATTGTGTAAATCATAATAGTTAAAGTGGAAAACTAACTAAAAGTATCTGGTTCACTGCGGAAAAGTTCCATTGACTAATTTTACATAACTTCTGGTAGTCCTATGTTAGTTTAACAAACAGACATTGTTACTTCTTTGTGCAAATAGTTTTAAAAACATTTTAAAACTATAGTCCAAGTTCAGATTAAATTTTATTCTAGTATTCCTACTAAATAGAAAAACCAATGAACTCTGTGTTCACATTGCCCTTGAGCCCGTACTCGCCCGTACAAATTTTTACTACATGCATTTTTAGTTTGCTTAGGTTTTTCTCTAAATCGTCCCTAACAATCATAGATCTTACTAACAACCAAAGAAGAAGAAAATATTCAAATGTCAACATTAAATGACTGTCTTTAGGGATTAAACTAGAATAGTCTGATAAGTTTAAACAATCAAGTTTGTAGAAGCAATGGACTATATGCAAACATTGCTATTATATTTTTTTCTATGTTTTGTCAACCAACCGTTTCGCTGAGTTAAGTTCATTTTGAATATGTTCCTTTCTAAAACAAGCTAGATTCATTTTAAGTCCATTGAATGAAAAAGACAGCATCTTTTTGTCACTCGATCAACTATTCATACAAGTTTTCATTGCATGCTATACTGATGATCTTCTCATGATAAGATGGAAATGCGCAGTTTTAGTTTACAAGTTCGGTGAATAAAAATG
>JAQIWN010002821.1:0-14653 GCA_034699025.1 Entomobrya cf. arborea Gr-Col-00668
TGCAAGATTTAATATTGGCAACGAAATACATAAAATTGCTTTCTTTCTGAAACAATTCTTATAAAAGGACTAAGACAAAGGCGTATGTTTTTATGGTTACACATGTCCAACATAAATATTTAACTGGTGTTTTTTAATCTAAGGAAATGAGGGTTACATGAATGTTTGTTAGAAAATCGATTGATGACACAGTCAGCAAATATTATTCCTACAACCCACGTCAGCACTATCATTTGTACCATGGAGCAATACTTATCTGACTTACTTACTTTTGACCAACAACAAAATGTAAAGAATAATATTGACATCAGGAAGCATTTGTGGTTAGGAAAATGGTAATGTACATGTGATTCCGCAGGAAAGACTGCACGAACGGTATTATTGTACATTTAATATAATAGTAAAAATAAATCGTCAAACATTTCCACAGCAATAAGTAAAAATTACATAGTAATATAAAAACATTTTATTTTTGTTTCCTGCATGTGTTTACTAGAGTATTATTACCAAACAGTTTTACCTTATTCAAACTCCATTTGAAGATTTAGATCTCATTCAAAGTTTACATGTAAAATTGGGTTGGAGAAGTCAGCAGGGAAATGTAAGCTTCAGGTAGAAAATGTTTACGCTATCAGTAACATGGCTTTGTAGAAAGTGTGTGTATTTTTAAGCAATCGTTGTAATTTTAAAGCCTAGTTTTTGTTGCGGAAGTTGGCGTTGTCTACGTGCTTGAAAAACGTGGTGTACTCAAACCACCTAAAAATCAGTAAAGGTATGGGAATGTTAAAAATTTCAAGCAGTATAATTGAGAGTTTTTAACATATTTTCGTGCTAGTTCACTAGTTTTCACGATAGGTATATTTGGTAAAAGATGAAGTAAACTCTTTGTAGTAGTAGAACTTTATTTTCATGATTCACACCAGTAAAATCATTAAAAGTACTGTTTGTATTTTACATTTATTGAGTTAGATTAGTTTTCAGTGTTTAAAAAACGAATGCTTCAAACTTTTTTTTATCAATAAATGTAAGATTTTAGCCTATTGAGCAATTAAAATTACAATATACTTGTCCTTACTGATTACGATTATACAAACAGGTTTATTAAGTTTTTTGTTTTGCCGCAACAAATTCGAAAGCTATTTTACCTTCTACAAAAACAGATTGAAACTAATTAATGTTTAATTAGTGGAACCCATCAATATTCTCTGGGTAGATGCTATCTTCGCTTCACAACCAAAAGCAAAGACGACATAATATCATGTTTCCAGATTGCTCTAAATGTTGTAGTGTATACTTCAAAGAACTGAATTCTATCTTAAATCATGAAGAAAGCCAACTAAGGATAATGGTTTCGATAATGATCACCAGCAAACTCATAAAGCGGGACATAAATCTTCTTAATGATCTGCCACATATGTATGCAAAACAAAAACAACCAAATTTATCTACCGTATTATATTGCGACGTCTTACATCTACAATTCATTTTCACAAACATATTTACAAGAGAAAAATGAGTAACTTTAAAAACCCGCTTACTCGTTAAAATAAATTAGATAAAAACTCTGAGGTCTTGTTTTTTAGTCCAAAAATAAAATGCGACTGAAAGAACGACCTAGGACGTTCATATAAGGACTATATTTTTCAATTTCACATCAAATACAAACAAACAACCAAGTATTCAAGACCTCCTGCTTAGTTGCCCTTTTACGTCAAAATGCTGATTTCGATTGGATATATTCCATCCATTCAACACGTCTTCAAATCCTTACAATTTGCGTATAAGCCACTCTTTCCCAAATTTTACCTGCCGCTTTCCCTTGATAATCATGAAAGCCAAATTGACTCTTATTTTACCCCGACTAAATATTTCCAAAGAACTGAAAACTTGCAATATATACTTCTTTTTTGTGGATCATTTTCTCTTGCCTTACAAGCCATATATGGAGGAGATTCGCTTGCAACTTCTGACTATTTTGTAAAAGTGTTCTTCTCATTTGCATTGTTCTTTGTCGGCGCCGTAAGCATGCAATACAGAGGTCAGTTGAACGACGCCGCTAGCTTTTGCTCGCAGCTATGCAACTTTGAGCGCACATTTGTTCATCTACCTGGAAAACTCAACAAAAAAGGTAAAAATCATAAGCGTTTCCGTATTTATATGTTCGAACAAAAATTAAAATTAAATGTTTATCTATAAATTTTGCAGAACTTGCTTATTGGAAGCAGAAAAAATTGCGACTATTTGTTCTCCTATTTTTCGTCGGTGTTACAGCTATATTTCAAGTTGACATGGTGATCGTAGTTGGTGTACCCATGATTTATCCGAAAATTCCATGGAATCTTTTACCCACATTTTCCACTCAAAGTACTTTGCTTACTTATGCGGAACCATTTGCAAGGTTTTATACAAATCTTGTGATTTGGGTTATTGCCGTTAACCACGTATTATTTGGAACATTATTCAGCTTTATTGTGTTATCATATGCTGTTCTGTGTTGCATGGATTTTATACAGAGGTTAAACTTACAGATAGCACGTTGTGCTGGTACAAGTAGGATTCCTAAATTTCGAAAAGTAATTTTGGCATACAAATCCTTAGCTTTGTTGACCATTCAGTATAATTTCATTCACCAGTTTGCTTTAATGTGTCCTCTAATTTTGCTCTGTGGTGGAACATTTACAATGTCAATATACTTGGTTTTAATTCATAGTCATAGCTTGGGTATCATTAATACAATGATGTTCTCAACTTTCTTGATTGCTGATGCCTTAATACAGGCAATTTGTTTTCGGATTCCTGGTTCAGTTTTTATAACGAGTGATGAATTCATGAAAAAAGATTTACAGTTTTCGCTACGTGAGATTTTAAAAACTGCCAGGAATAAGGCTGAATATGCTGCGCTTTCAAGAATTGTTAAGACATTGACCCCGGCCAAAATTCAGTTTTTTGAGGGCAACCATTTTGATAAATTGACTCCTTTAATAATGATTCAATTTTGCTTAAGTCGGGCAATAGATTTGATACTAACGGGTGTTTAAGTCATGTCATATAGGTTGAGTCGGTCGATCTTAAATATTATTATATTAAAATTATATTAAAATATTTAGCCGTTTGTTAAACCAGGCCCACCATTTGGATGGTAAGTTGATAAGTTTTGTTTAATTGATATCGAAATGGTTTTATCAAAGGATGTAAAGTTGAAGGCAATATTTGTGATACGATGGGTTATTCAATACTATAAATAGCTTTAACTCGTTATTAATTTATTAATGAAATCCTCCCAGTAAAATGGTATAGTTACTTATCTTTTGTTAATATACGTAGGTATTATCAAAAGAAAGTAAAAGACTTTATTTCGCTCTCATTTTTAAACGACTTGACATATTCACTCAATTTTTTCTGTATTGTTACCCCTAACCTTTACACACTTGTACCACCTATTCTCAAGAGCCGAGGTGCCACTAGAGTGGAGTGCAGGGCCTCGATATCCGAGCCATGAATTTTCCCTTTTTTTCTATTATTACCTTATCGTTCTAAAAAACGGGCTGTAAGTCAGCCGGAAGCTGCTGTTACAGCTGTTTCTTTGTGTCGGTCTCCTAGAAATAAAGACATCTTTCATCCCCATTCACAATTTACCCCAGCGCTAAACTCTATATCCTTCGAGGGGAGGTGGGAATTTTGTCGGTTTTGCTTGCACTTTAAATTTTGATTTCCCAGTTGCCCAACTTTGGAAATCCACATTGTACAGCTCAGATAGTGCTTCAAAATGAAATATAAGATGGTCGACGTTGACCGTACACTTATGCTGACCTTTTCCGCTATTTGGCGAAACAGAAGTCGTGTGTTCTTTTCCACGACAGCTCAAATTTTAGCTACATGTCTCTCGTCAGTCGCACTTATGGGTCGGCCAGGTTTTGGTCTGTTTTCTAGCAAAAGGTCACCATTACGGAATCGCTAACACCATTTTCTTACAGTTTAATGAAGGGGCACTGGATCCACACCTTTTTTTGATGCTCTTGATGAATTGAATTGGAAAAACACCAATTCGAAAAATATAACTTCACCTGAGCACGAATTTCTTCTTTTGGGAAAAACGTTATCGATGATATTACAAGCTCTGTCCCCAGAGAGCAAATGAAAAATACTAAAAGTGACCCGTCATTCAAAAACCCCAATCTTTATTTACAAGGGGATATGCTGGTCAGCGTAATTAAATAAGACGTCTTTGAGATAAGCGCTATCAAAGTCTGCTACTTACTTTTGATAATACCTTCGTATATACAAAAAAACAATGTAGTATGGAATGGAGAAAGATAAAGCAATAAACTTATAAATGAAAAAAAACATTTAGCTTATTCGCGTCAGTTGATTTTATAAAATGATTTAGACTCGTAGTAAAGCATTTAGCCAACCAAGGTGTGATTAAAACTTTAGATTAAATACTCATTTTCAGCTCAAAGAATCATGTGTATTACCCAATGCGCAAAACAAACTCTGGTTTAATGTGACCTAATTTATTTTTATAATTTTTTTGTGCAAAAATTGTTCGATTGCTTCTCAATATCAGCTGTACTAAATCATCGTAGCTTTGGAAGAACAGTATGGAATTATACGTTGCAAAGGATTAAATGAAGTCCGTACGCAAGCATCTTCATTCTTTTTTGCCAACAATGGTTCAAAGCTAGATTATGGGTATTACTTACTTAAGCAATCGTTTTAATCGTTCTGCCATGATATATTTATGTCATGAAAGACAGGGCAGCCCAATTTAGAGAAAATCAAGCTTTTATCTACAATCACTAATATCATATAGTTGACAGGTCTGTTTTTGTGGAACCACTGAGTCTTTTAACAAATACGTTTAGAAATACGAATATGTTATTATGGCGAAGACTAAAGCGATAAAACATCGATATGGGCTAATAGAGATTATTCTATCCAAGCGCTTATTGTTGACCCACAAATCTTATGCATACTTGTAAACACTTCAATTCTTTCAAATCACGAAAAACTGAGTAAAAAAATTGGAAAAGTTACCCCGGATGTAAACAACGACAAACTTATTAGGTTTTATAAGTCAAATTAAATTTCCCTGTTATCAAACCTATAAACTTGTTCCAATCTGTACAGCTTTTAAGACAATGGGTAGTAGTAAATATTTCTCCACTTCTACCTCCAAACATTCTCTGCTTTGTTAGTAGTTAGAATTAATATGAACCCATTAATGGGATTTGTTATAAGTTGTGGCGGATGTAGAGGAAACTAGAACGTAAGTATTCATAATACAATTTGCTTAGTAACTATTTATCAATCAAACTTGTGGAGACACAGCAAGTTTTTGAAATTCAAACGTTTTTACTAGATTTGCAACATTTTAAACGTTGAATACAACCAAATGTGCTCGGAAAAAATATTTGGTCTCATGGAAACAAAGCAGCTGACAAAAAATCTAATAAAATGTTAGGTTGTTATTATTTTATCTGAAATGACATTAAAAGTATTTCATTCGGTTAAATCCGGCATAGCAACCTTTATGCTGCCTTCACTATTTGATGCAGCTATTCAATCCTAAAAAAGAAATGGTCGCAGCATTTAAATTGTTTTGTTATTGCAGCCAATCAAGACCTGCCACTAGATTTTTTAAATTCCCAATCCATTTCAGTACTTGAGCTTGTAAAGGCCTTTCACTGTCTTCCAATGGTCTTAATTTAGTAAAGTTCAGTAGATTTAAACGTATATAGCTGTGATGCTATTGAAATTGTAAGTTACCACATTTATGCTACAGTTGAACACGTAAGTTCGAAATCTTACAAATAGCCCGGTTACGAACTTTTGAAATAGCCCTGGTGACATAAAATATCCCTGATGACCCAAAATAGCCCTGATGACCCAAAATAGCCCTGATGACCCAAAATAGCCCTATTGGAAACACAAATAGCCCGGTTACGCGGGTGCTACGTCACCATAAGTGGCCCTGGTGACTTAAAATAGCATTGTTGGGAACCGAAATACCCCTGCTGGAAACCCAAAATAGCCCTGTTGAAAACACAAATAGCCCTGCTGACCTAAAATAGACCTGGTGGCTATGCCGAGAGGAATATTTCAAAATATCCCTGCTGATCCCAAATAGCCCTGGTGGCCAATATAGCCCTGCTGGTAACTCAAATAGCCCTACTCAAAACCCAAATAGCCCAGTTACGCCGTAGATGCGTAACGTAAGATTTCGAACGTACGGTTGAACATATTAAAATTTTAAGGTTCTGGTCTTAACCGTTTATCGAATTTAACTGCATGGCTTTGCAAGCTTAATTATAAATTTTGGAAGCAATCATGTCACAATCGTAGCTATTTTCAGTAATGTCATGCATGAACCGATTTAGCAATGATGATATAAACTTCTTTAACCAGTTCCGAACAAAAGAAATGTAGAAAATTGGAGCTACGAGAAAAAAACACTCAGAATATAAATTTTACATTACATGTTATACACTTTCGCTTAGCAGCTACTGGCTTTGAAGGTTTATACATTTTTTAAAGTATTTTACGTCAAATTAAAGTCAACCACGCTTACAAAAATATCCAAATGGTATTATCTTTAAAAAACTCCTAAAAGCTAACCGAAACTCCCAACCATGTTTTATTCACTTGAGCTAGTACCAAAGTAAAATGCTTCATTTTCTTCTGGAAAACGTATTCCAATATTAATGCAGCCAAGGCAATGGGCAAACTTGAAGACACATGTGTCAAAATGTATATGCGAGTTTAAAAATATCCTTATGTATTATTTGGGTTACGATAATCTCTACAACTTTTTCCCATTTAAAGGTTTTTAAGTATTAAATTCGTTATGTGTCTACGATTATCACACTGCTTCTTATATCAAAGACACCGTTTTCGCCCAGTAATTTAGATAAAAATCATTCTTTTGTAACGTGCAAGCATTACGCTCTCTGCATAAGTGGCCCAGGGATCTTATAAATAAAAATTCCTGAAGTATATTTTAATGAAGAAAGCATTTTATTCTCTCCAAGAAGTTGAAGGGCAGTCTATAAATGAGTTTAGTAGCAGACACAATCGCAAAGACACTCCAAACTAGCAACATGCTTCTTACTGAAGGACTCCTAACCAATATTATTACACACTTAAAGGTGCTCAAACTAACTGGCCCATTTCCAATTACTTTCAACGGGAAAAATGGCAATTTGAGTTTATCTAGTAATAAGAATATCATGGCTACAAAATATACTACAGTAATACTTTTCAGTATCGCTACGCTCTTATGGAGTCAACTTTGGCTTTTGCGTAAAAATGTTCCCATTGTTGTGACATTTGAAGGTATGATATATGCTGCCAGTAATGTCATATTTGTCATCGGAAACCTCATTTACTTAAAACGAAAGAATCAAGTTGTTGAGCTATTCAACTTGTTTTTCAAGTTCGAAAACAACCACATCATGTCTCCTACTGGTTAGTCGGAAATATTTCGTAAGTATCTAAATATTACATTACTAATATTTTTGATTTAATTGTAGATACCAATTTGAAGGTTCCTTTGACCAAAAATGAAAAGCAGATGATAACAATGCTTCAAAAGGTTTCCATAGCAACTGGACCGTTAGCAATAACAAGCTTTTGTCTGCGAATTTGGTTTAATCCTTGCATTTCATTTAGCCCTGGAGTAAGCTTAATTAGCGAATGTTCGAACGAATGGAAAAATGTTGGATCACCTACGTCACAGTTGTCTTTATTATCAACCATAATAATGACCTTGATTTGTACAGTGGAGTTCACTGCATTAATCAACAACACAGGTGGGTACATGTTTTATGTAGTGCAGCTAACATACGTACAATGTTGCAGCGTAACTCAGTATCTTCGAGGATTTAAGAAGCAGTGCATTATTTTAGCAAACTCTGCAACTAGTGGTATAAAAGCTAAAAGGACACTTCAAATTTACCGGCAATTACAGATTTTAGTTCGGTATTACAACTTAATTCAACAAGATGTGTCCATTATTGCTTTCTTTGCATTTTCTGGATATGCTTGGGTACTCAGTGCTTTTGCGTTGTTAGCAAATGGCTCGGATCTTAGTATGCTTGAACTTAATCTTTTCATTTGTGTACTAATAGATGGAATTTCAGTTATGGTGGTAATATTTGGTGCATTGGGTCGATTAAATGAAGAGTCGGAAGATACATTGGCTTATCTTAGAACAAAATTTTTATCTGACTACCAACATGCAAAAGGCACTAATGGTAAAGAAATAAAAAGGTTTGCTAGATCGCTGACTCCTTTACGAGTAAACTTTGGTTCGGTCAATCATATTGATCAAATGACGCCAATGACTTCCATGGACTTTTGTATTGGTCAACTGCAGAGCTTGTTGTTGTGTACATAAGAACGTTTTAGTTTAGTCAAGAATATATTTTGACTTAAGCTTATAGTTATTAAATTTTTGTTAAGATTTATTATGAAATGAAGCAGCATGATAACTTATAACTGCAATTGTAACATTTCATTGTAGAATAAATTAAAACGAACTTAATATTAAGGAATATATGAATACATAATATAACACCAACGATAAATTATTTGGATACACTCTAAGGAAAAAAACAACCTCCCTGATTAATTTTTCTTTACAGCAAGGAAACCCAAAGTGTTAAAATGCATGCAATCTAATATTATATCAAATTTCAAGTCTTCAAAATTTACGGAATATTTGATGGGCAAAACCCGCTTCAGAAATATTGGGTTTCATATAAAACTCGAAAAGATGATTTAAAAGCGTTGGATAACGACACAGATAAAAATAGTTTTGACATCAATCTACCAGTCCAATTTTAATACCTTTGAAAGCCGTAAACATCATGATGTTTGGTGAGGTTTCTTTTACATACTGTATTTCAGTGTCTGCAGACTGTCAGAAGCAGATATTTGACACTAAATACAAATTTTAAACTTACTAAAACGTATAAACAGGAATTGTATGATGGATGGTGGATGCATGTATGATTTTACAAATAGCCATTGTATAATTTAATAGAAATGCACTTATTTTGATAAAAAAGCTTATTTGTTAATCTATTCGTAAATACCTGCAAATTTACCGTTTTTTCAAACAACAATTTCCGCTTTGTGTACTAGATCTCTTATTCTGTATCTGTAAAATTCTTATTTACTTTTGTGTTAATTAAAGTTTTTGCTTACAAAAAAGAAAACCCTTTGAAGTGCAAATTCAACACATCATATTCTCTTCCCATCCAAAATACTTTTGGATTAAACATGGTTGTCTGCACACTGATGTTGGATAACTTTTTTATCATATTTATTTCTAACATGGAATGATTTCACTAAGAGTCTGACAATTTCAGGTTCGCTCACAAAACTTTTTAGGTCATGCAGCAAGCCACAACCACGTTTTATCACTAATGCATTTTATATGTCAATTCAATATAGACAGACAAGAACTTTAAAAATATCCAATTAGCAAATCCTAATTTGTATGAAATATTTACATGTCAAATGTCAAGTTACATGCCTTACATAAATTTAGTTGATAGATTGAGTCTGAAAAATCTTTTGTGCATTCGAGCGATGGATATGTGACTAGGTACAACGATTTTTTTTCATGTACAAACGCACTTGTAGATCACAACATATAATGAGCTTGAGAACCTCTTTTGAAATATTATCTGGAAACATTGAGTTCCTTTTTTTACTTTGTTTTACGTAGATAACAATCATATATCCTTCAGTTTCACATATTCTGTACACATATTAGAATATGTATTACCCTTAACCTGAAAATAAAGTTCTTTGTTCAAAGAATGGTGTGAGTGAACGGGGCAAGGAGAGATCGCCGGGAATGAAGAGTGGGAGGAATTGCTTGCGCCTGGGCAATTCTATCCGCACACGCAAGGGAAAAGAAGACAGGAATGAACAGGTCGAGGAAGAAGACGAGGAGAAGGAGAGCAATAGTAATTTATGATTCACTACTATTATTCTTCATTTTCTTCACATCTTCACACTTCATTAAGATGAAGAGTAAGAGAAAGTGTCAACGTACACTAAGCTTAGGTGTAAAGCCAGCTGCTCTACCCATCCGAGTACCGCAGTGAGCTACGGACACGAAAACGAAGTTCTCTCCCTGGAACGCACGGCTGAGCAGACAGCTGGCTTTACATCCAACCTTACCCTGCGTTGACGCTTTCTTTTTGACACCAAAATCAAGCTAGTGAACATTAATTTTACAGCAAAATGTTTTTGGAACCGTGATCAGTGTGAATTCTAGTTTATTTTTCTATATTTCATTTTCCTGGGAGCTGGGGGCAGTGGAATAGTTCTTGTAAGTGAATTTATTGTTTTTCAATTGTTTAAAAATGCTTGCGCACGCAAAAAGCGCTCGAAGTATTACATGAACGATTAATTACAGATATGCTGAATTAGTTTGCCGAAAAAATATTTTGCGCAAATTTTAACCAAATAATTTGTCAATCATTCAGTCCTGTTTAAAGTACTCTACAAACCTTCCTTTTGGCCATAACGCCGTATATAAAACATTAGATTCCAACCATCTATTCCATCACAACCTTGAGAATATGTTATATAGGCAAAAATATTGAATTCTACACAAAATTTGTTCGCAAAGTCTGGATTCATGGAAACCTGCTGAGATTTATATTGAGTCAGCAATTTATTCGATACATAGAAAAATTCCTTCCAGACACACGATGTAGTTTATATTGTTATCTGATTTCGTATTATATGTTATAGTAAAGATATCGGTGCTAAAGACAAAAAATCGTTTGACTTTCACATGAAATCAAGTTCAGAAAGTTCAATCAAAAAGTTACTTAAGCATTGCCGGTTTTGACACGGACAGTGAGTCCTCATTATTTTCTATTCCACAAATTTACATTGGATGGGATGTTAGTAGAAAGAACGTGACGCCTCGTTTCCCAAATGTTGTTTAAAATTGAAAATAAAATAAAGATATTTTGTGTTTTCATACTATTTCTGAAATGTTTTCCAAAAACATAGTGTGGCTGGAATGAGTTAAACTGTTATAGTAACCAGAACAGGAGCTACGGTATCATAATTACATGTTCCGTTCCACAATGTCGTAGGAACTTTTGATCGCTGATAACATTTAAACAAATGCATCAAACAACCTAAAATTTTCAGTTTTTCATAGCCAAGAGTCTCACCTAGAATCATGAAAAAGCATTATCTTGTTAGTACTATTAGACAATAGTTACAGCTTAGAAACTAAACAAATAGAATTGCTTCACTCAAGAAAAAGTTAGTTAATGAAATTCTCATACTTTGAAGGCTTCTCCACAAGCATAGTTACAGAATAACTACACATTGTTTTCAGTGTATTGTCTAGTAGTTTTTTGGTAATTAAAAAATGGTGTCGATGATTTCCTACCGGCAAAATCAGTTTTCTGGAGAAGGCAAAAGTTTGACGGGTCAAAACTAAAGTAAAATAGGGGAACCAAGGTAAAAGTCGAAACATTCTGAAAAATGACATCATGCTTATGGCAAGTCAAATATCATAAAATATTAAGCTACTATTGGGTATTGCATGGCACATAATACTTAATGTGATAGGACGATCTCTGACGTTGGTTCCGTGGGAATCTCTAATTTGGTAGTTATTGAAAAGAAAATTCCCAAAATCTGATTTTGATGAAAATCATGACCCCTGTCGTTCTATGCCCTTACACTTCCGAGAACAAATAGTAGCCATAATTGAAAAGCCCACTTTGTGTGACTTATTTAAGACTAAGAGTATGGCAGTTTACACAGTTTTACAAAAGTTATGACAAATTGAAATTTGGGTAATCAAAAATGTCCAAAATTTTGGAATTTTGCCGAAAAACAAAAATCAATCATGCTCCTAAACCAAAGCGTCTAGAGAAAGTTCCTTTTGCACAGTTTTAAGTTAAAATCTTGGCTACAAAGCGCTGAAATTTTTAGGTTGTTTGGTACATTGGTTTAGAAGTTATGGGCGATCAAAAGTGCCTACGACATTGTGGCACGGATTATGTATGTATTCTCCTTTCGAATCGTTTCTATATAACCTAGTTGATATGAAGAACTGCTTTAGCTACGATGCTACAAACTGCTTTTCCCTATAAATAACAATAGAGTGAGAAAAATTTAAGCTACCAGATAAAGCCCTTCCAAACTAAATATAATATATAATACCCAATGTTGTGACATTTGAAGGTATGATATATGCTGGCAGTAATGTCATTTTTGTTATTGGAAACTTAAAACTAAAGGACGAAGTTGTTGAGCTATTCATCTTATTTGTTAAATTTGAAAAAGAACCACCTCGTCACTCCAACCGGTTAGTCTGACAAGTTTATAAAGTATCTAATTATTAGTAAGCCTATTCATTATTCGACTTATTCATGTTTTCCTTGTCGTGCACTTTTTCTGTGCATCATGAATTTGCATATAACGACTTGACAGATTGGCTCCAAACTTGGTACACATACAAATTGTTAGATTATTTTTGTCGGTCCCTGCGACTGTCTATCGTTGCTTCAGTCGTCCAATAAAACTCAACCTTCAAAAATGTATCGTGCACTCTTCCATTAGGAATAAAATGTAAACAGATGGGAGAACTGGAGCACAAAAAAAATTGTGAGACACTAATCCCATAAGTAACACAAAAGCATTTATTGTGCTAGAATGCCTTTTTCATCAAGTTTTTCTGGGAAGATTATTATCTAACCAAATCGATTTACAACGGAGTGACTGTAACTGTTTTTTTTACGACAATTTGGGTAAACTGATCCCATCGGTAAGCTTTTCATTTTGAAACTTTCAAACGATTTCATAGATTGATTGCATTTGATGTCATGCTAAGGTCAAATATTATTTTAAATGACAAAAACAGACGTTTCACTTTATATCAAAAAAAATTAATCTGTTACTTTGCTTTACATTTCTCCTTGATTTTAATTGTGATAAAGTTATAATCAGTGGGGCTTGGAGTGTGTACAAATTCTTTCTGTATTTATTTATGTGTTTTTATTGCACTTAAAGATGGTCCACAGAAAAGATATTTCAGTTTTCTGTAATTTCCTGATAAACAAAGAAGATAGAAGTTTTCGATGAAACTCAGACCATGTGTTCTAAAGAAAAGGCTAATTTACTCTGACAACAAGCAAATTGCTTTTCATGCTTCTCCCCTGTGTAATTTGTCTTTATAGTGTAGGGCCTTCATATAACTAAAAGTTATTTGTACAAGGGATTACAACTTTCCTATACAAAGCCAGATACATAACCATGTAGCGTTTTCAGAAATAAGTTGCTGAAGGAAAAATCAACACAAACGCCACTTGAGTCTTAAGTAATCATTGTAATGTTTGTTTTCAAAAAAAAACCTTTGATAGTGGAAACATTTTTGGCAACCTTACCAAAACTAATTTCTCTGGATTTTCTCCGTTCCTCGCATTCATTTTCCGATTCGATACAATCCACTTATATATAGTTTTCTTTACAAATACATCTGTAATTGGATTTGAGCATCACTCATTAGAAAAGTATTGAGCAAAAAGAATGCATATTCAACTTAAAATACTCGATAAATATTTTGTTTTTGCCTGTAATCCGATTATAGTTACAAAATTGAAAGTAGAACCATTTACCTCGTGTATAACTAAAAAGCCTCATTATTTCATTATGTGGCTACCTTTTCGTATAGAACTTTCCATGTAGACGTCTCAGTGAGTCATGAAAAGCTTTTGCGTATACAGTTGCAGATTTCGTTGCTGAATTATTGATACATTTGGTTTTAAAATTATTCTACTGGCAGAAACACGAAATAGGTATGTCAATCAAAGAAAAAGATACAAGGGGAAATGTATATTTCTAAAGAGAAATTGCTAGTTCCCAGAACAGAAAGCCTATTTCCAAAAATAAACCTGCACCAAACTATGAATTCTGTAATGCTATACTTCTCACAACTTTCGTTTCTATCTCCAGCACTTTCCCTTATAAATCAGAAAGAGATGAAACAAAAACAAAAACATGTGTCTAAAAGATATTCATTGTATTTTTGTTTGTATAAATCAAATTGCTCAGCAAACCGAAAATACACTTTGAAAATTGTCATCTTGTCACGAACTTTTGTTCTTGACACGTTCATGTACAATGAAAATATTTGGAAAGTAGAACACAAAATTTATTGTATGAAGGAGGTTTTTCTTGCTGAGTCGAAAAAAATTTTTATACTGATTGTTTACTCTAACTATTACTTGCCAGAAAATAAAGGACCTGCATTTATCAAAATGCAGAAAAAAATAAGAGGATTTCAAGCATTCAAAATCATGCTCGTCATTGGAACTTAAAGCACGTTGATTTTTAAACTCTAAATCCCAAATGTAACGTTGATCTGAAATGATGGAAATCTTCCAGACGTTGGTTGGTTAGGACTTATGATTTAGATTAGAATAATGAGACCTTTTACTCAGAACATATTTCATAGCAATATTTATTTAGCAATCAATACGTATTTGCAGATTTCTAAAACCCACCATTAAATCGAACGACTATAAGTGGTTAAACACAACTAGACGTAGTACGATATCATTAAACCACAAAGATGAACATATTACCCGAACGTTAGCCT